>CATKHJ010201843.1:0-14504 GCA_949750685.1 Vernicia montana
AATAAACTGTACTATTTGGGAGAGTTTATGAATACAAGCCATATATCAATGAATAGCTACATCAGTATAGTTTTGGGAACAAAAATTGATATAATTTTTGGAGCTTGAAAAATGGAGTTTTGAATTTTTGATTGATTTATGCTCAAGCTGTCAGACTGGGTCACAACAGATGATGTCAATTAGAATTAGTGGTGTTAATTCTACAAAAGAATTTTGAACATTCCCTTCTTTATATTTATATCTATGGAAGTCTAGTTTCATATTCAAAAAGCCTTACATCAATCCGAGGTGTATAGAAGAAGCATTAGGTGAAATACTGAAGCATGTTCAAACTGTCATAACCAAATGAGCAATAAAATATTTTGATTTTTTGGAGCAAGAAGATGGATGATTTTGAATTTTCTCAAATCTACAAAGTTGTAGTAGACTGCTCAAAGTTTCCAACAAAAAAAAAAAAAAGGTTCATCATTTAGAGTTTTATAGCTCAAGATTTCAAATTTTTGAACGAGCCTTCACATCTTGAACTAGCCGTTATATAGTCTAGTACCGTTTTTAGAGCACTAAAATGGTTGTTTAAGTATCAAATAAAGACCTATATATATATCTAAAGCCTTAAGGTGAATACAAGAAAAGTTTATATACATCAAGAACATATATTACAAGAAAATCAAAGCTCTCAAACTCAAAATTCTTTGCTCATTGAGCTAGAACACAAAAGCTTCAGTTATCATCTTTGTGTGTTCAAATTTGTTCTAAACTATATTACATTCTTCTATATTTTGTACTAGCTATTTGCAAGAGTGAGCTTAGTTTCATTCTTCACAAATCATTAGTGAAAACACTTGTGAGGTTTGAGTGTGAGCCTAGTGAAAACACTTGAGGGGTTTGAGTGTGAGCCTTGGGAAAACACTTGTAAAGTTTGGTGTGAGCTTAAACACTAAGTTGGGAGTGAACTTGATAAAACTCCATTGATAATGAAATACCTAATTGAGGTTGGGGAGTGAATGTATGATTGGTTATAATCTGAATCACTATAAATCCTTGTGTTCGTTCTTTTCCTTTTTCCTTGTTCAATTAATTTTTTAAATTACCCACCAATTCAACACCCCCCCCCCCCCCCCTCCCTTCTTGGTGCATATTGGGATACATCTTTTTTATTAAAAATAAGGTAGTCCCAAGCGGAGTCGCCAACTATGAGGTCTTGCTCGAGCACCGGTTCGATCCGCTAAGAAATCGAAATGCTCATTTTGGTTTAGTCTCACGATGAAGTGCTCACGCTTATTTGATTGATTTTTGAAAATTAATTTTTAGGAGTCGTCACCTTAATTTATTTTTATTTGGAAAAATATAAGGTAAAAACTCATTGATTGACTCCATTTAATTTATCCCAAAGGAAAATGCACTAGACCTTTGAAACCAAAGAGGATTCAAGTACTAGGTTTTTTGATTTATTTTAAAGAAAGTGTAGTTTGGCTTATTATATAAAAATAGCTTTGATGAAAAATATTATTTCACGAACAATTTAAATTAATGGAATGACAGTTAATAGGCAATGACAATTAAAGTTTCATTCATTCATAAATAAATAAAGAGCAAAATAAATTAAAATTATAGCTAAAACCAATAATTAGGGGATATCTTCTCTAACCCTTATGGGTTCTAGGAAGATCGCACATTCCCTAAAAATAAAGAAAAAAGAAAGGAAATACAAGAAAAAGAAGAAGAATGTGATAGGGAAAGAGAGTTGTTTGTTTTAAGGTGGATTTGCCACTTGAACCAAGTGTGCCTACGTATCCCTTTGAATGGGAATCAAAATTCATGCAGTTCTTCCATCTTGTGATGGGGTTTTATTTTAATCTTGCTATTTTATCATGTTTTGATTGATTGATTAATGAAGGTGTAGTATAAGAAGAAGATGTGCTTCCAAAAGAGGGAGAAAAATAAAATCAAAGATTGAAAAGAATAAGGATGAGATGCTTACCTTGAGCTTGTGCGACTTTGGGATGGAAAGGACATACCTTGGATGGCGGTGGCTTGCCTCGAATGGTGGTGGACTTGCATTGGACGGCAACAGAGGGAATGAGCCTCGAACTAGATTGAGTCGACTCGGACGACTATGGATTTGCCTCGGATGGCAATAAAGGGAATGAGCCTTGGACTAGGTCGAGTCAGCTCGGACGAATCACAATCCAACTTGCTCCGCTTAAGCAAAGAGCAACAAAGCAAAGCAAAAATAAAATAAAACTTTAAACTAAAGAGTTCGTTCCTTGGCATACCAAGCTATAGAGAAAAATAGCGGAGAGAAAGAGATAATGGTTTGTTTGAGACAATCGTCGATCAGGCAACCAGGACTTGGAGTTAAGAATACTGAGCTAAGGGGTCAGTATATATAGACTAAGGGGAGGGGAACTGAGTTTGGAGAGTTTCGATGTGGGATAACTATGAAAAAATAGGAAGAAAATCAGGTTTGTGTATCAACTGCAGCGCGGGGCGCCTGCGGTAGCCGTAGGGAATTTTTTTTTTTTAGAGGTGTAAAATTAAGGGTTCACAAAACTTACTTTGTTGTTCTTTTTGAGGATACAAATATGTATGCTATTCATGCCAAGAGGGTTACTTTAATGCCTAAAGATATTCATTTCAAGTGAATCAGGTAGTATATTTAGAGGTTAATATATTAAGATCACATACTATGAACTTAACTCTGCATGCAAAGTAATTTTAGGGTTTTATTTTTTGATTGTGATTGAAATTGATTATATGGAGTTAGGGTTTAGATTTTAATTTATTAATTTTAGGGTTTCTCTTTATAAATTGTGATTGAAATTGATTATGTGGCTTCAGAATTTTTTATTTTTAGGGTTTCTGTCTATAAATTGGGTTTGAAATTGATTAAGTTGCTTTTTGGTTTTCTGCTAGATTTTTTAGCTTTAAAAATTTAAAACAAAAATTGATTGGTTTTAACAGAAAGTATCAAAGAACCGAATTGAACCGATTGTCCCAAAAGAACCGAAGTACCGAATTGTATTGTACCGAATTTCTAGTTTGGTTCAATACAGTTTTTCATTAGTTTCAGTTTGGTTCCAGTTCTCTAAAATTAAGGAACCAAAAATTTCAGTTCAATTCAGTTTTTTTCCAATAATCAAGCCGAAACGAACCGTGCTCAACCCTATATGCTAGAATAGAAATAAAAAATTATATCTAACATCAAAAACTGAAAAAAAAGATTTAAAAGTTAAAGTTTATTCCATACAACATAAGAACAAATAAATTGTAACTTAAGGGGCATGCTTACCCAATATCACGATGTGTGCTACCATTACTTGAAAAATTCTTAAGTAAACTTTATTTGAATTTTGTAAAAAATTACTTAATTTTACAATTTTTTTTAAAAATTTACAAAATGTTCAAAAATGTATAAAATAATAATTTTTACGAAAAATGATTTGATTTTACAAAATTCTCCAAAAACTTATAGAAAAGAAACCATCTTGCAAATTATTATTTTTACAAAAAAATTATTGAGTTTTTCAAAATATTTAAAAAACTTACAAAAAAAATATCATCTTGCATATTATTCTATAAAATGACATTTTTTTTATATAAAAAATATATAATTGTACAAAATTCTCCAAAAATTTAATATTATTTTGTAAAATAATAATTTTTATATAAAATTGCTTCCTTTTATAAAATATTCTCGAAACTTACAAAAAAAAAAGTCATTTTGCACATTATTTTGTAAAATTATATTTTTTACAAAAAATAAATTAATTTTACAAAATTCTCTAAAATTTTATAAAACATAAATTATTTTGTATATTATTTTATAAAATTACAATTTTACAGAAAATAACTTTACAAAATAACACACAACATGATATTTTTTTTTATAATTTTTTTTAAAAAATTTATAAAGTCAAGTATAACTTTACTTGAAGGCATGGTAGAAAACACCTTCACTTCACTTTTATCGAAACAAGTCCACATTGATTCCTCTGTTTTTCTCTCCCAGTCTCGTATAATCCTCCTTTTCAATTTTCTCTGATTATAATCCTTTGTTTGGTTATATATATATATATATAGGAAATGCAACAATTATCACAACGTTATTCTCAAAATAAATAAATAAAGAGATCATCACAACGTCCAAAAAGACAGCGTTTTGTGTCATGTGGTCCTTTTGTCTACGCTCTACACCTGCGACACATGGATAGCATACCTTATATTCCTCTTAAGTAACATACACTGCAAATGTCCATTTGCACATGCAAAGTCATAAACATAACACCCACTGATGAAGCTAATCCGATCGAAGTGGAATAATTCCACTTTACTTGAACTTGATTGCAAGTTGGTACGACCTGTAAGAAGAAATAAGAGTCAAGTGGGTTAGGCGAGGTGTCTAGTAATGCCACTCAGACGATCAAGTTAAATGACTGATTCAATTGAGAAGATCAAGGACAAAAGTATTTGCACTTGTTTGTGTATATGTGAATGTACCTTAGAAGGTTGATTTCTTGAAGTATTTATAAAATATAAATCCTTACATGAATTGAATATGGATTTTCTTGACCGGTTCAAATTTAGAATGACATTTAGCATGTTTTCAGCTTCCTTCATAGAAACGAATTCCGTTCCATGGTGGCCTAATTTTTACCTTTATTAGGTTTTTAAATATATTGAATTGGGCCGAGCCCAACTTACTTCATAACTCAGTTCGACATATTTTATCCCTTATCACCCACTAAACCATCAAGCAGGACATTTGAACATGCCAAGTTATAAACACCACACACACTAAACCATCAAGTAATTCACAAATAACCCACGTACACGTACAGTGAGAGTCGAACATAAAATTAAAGAGTACAGATCTAATTGCATCTCCAAGCTACTTTTTATTTTAAAAAATATATTTTATTTAATAAAGAGCATTTTAATTGATAAAGAATAGAAAATTTTACTCAAATATAATAGACTCCTCATATTTTACTTTATTCCATAAGCTTTAATCATTTTAATTTTTTTCTTTTTTAAGTTTGTCCAATAGAAAAAATAGTACTAAAATTATATGTAATAAAGTATATGGAAACTTGTATTTCATTACTTAAAGTTAGAATAGAGAGTGATATTTGCCTCTTTAGATGTAGAGAGCCAAACTAACTCTCTTCTTTATTTTTAAAAGATAAAGAGTACATTTAGGGTTCGCAATTTAGCCCGCCACGTTAGATATCCGCCCCGCCCCGCCCCGCCCCTAATATCCGTCTCGTTTATTAAATGGGATGGAGTGGATTTAAAATTTAAAATTCATATCGGGTTCGGGACGGGGCGGGTAATGCTATAACTCACCACCTGCCCCGATTATTGTAGCCCAATATGAACCAAGAAAGGGAGTTGAATTGGTGGGCAATTAAAAATTTAAATGAGGAAGAGTTGAGAAATAGAAAGAACACAAAGATTTATAGTGGTTCGAATTATAACCAATCCTACATCCACTCCCCAATCAATAATTGGGTATTTCACTATCTATGGAGTTTTGACAAGTTCACTCCCAACTTAGTGTTTCCAAACTCACACCAAACTTTACAAGTGTTTTCAAGGCTCACACTAAAAACCTCACAAGTGTTTTCACTTAGGCTAACACTCAAGCCCAACAAGAGTTTTACAAGGATCACTCTCCCAACCTAATAAGTGTTTAATGGCTAACACTAAACCCTTTTTGGGCAATGAATGCTCTTACAACAAACACACAAAGTGTTTAAGGAAAATTGAAAGCTTTGAGAAATAAATTTGCAAGAGTTTGGTTGTTAGATAGTTAATTGGTGTCTTCAACTCATTTTGATAGGGTATTTATAGTGATTACCCATCAAAAGAGCTGTTACAAAGAAATCATAACCAAATCTGCTTGCTACAGTAACAAATCCTGCATTTAATGCTGGTCAGGGCAAAATCGCGTTTGCAATAGCAATATTGCGCTGGCTATTCAATAATTGCGGTCGCTATACCAATATTGCGGTCGCGATCTTCAAATGGCTCCAACGGTTAGTGCCACGTGGCATAACCTGGTTTGCTACTGATGTTACCATTGCACTTGATTTTTGCCTTATGAATGTTGTGGTCGCAACACACATATCGCGATCGCAATATGCATATCGCACTCTGAGTCGCGGTCGCGAGTCTGACCACGAACGCTACTGGATATTTTGCTCATTGTGGCTCATGGCTAGGTAGCGGTCACGAAAGATCAGTTGCGGGCACGACTTGGATGTTGCGGGCGCTATTCTGTTGTTGCGGACGCAATTTACAGGTCGGACAGAATACTTAGAGAATTTTCTAAATTCTTCATTCTCAAGCACTAATAGATCATTTTATCTGAAAAATACACTGAATTGAAGTGTTAAATCAATTCAACTTGATTGCCAAAATCAAAATCGAGATTGACTTAGTTGGATTACACCACTAAGGTCAACAATTATATATATAATATATATATTTTTTAATTTTTCAAATAGTATATATATATTTAATATATCATTTTTAATTTATAGTTTATTTTTTTTATGTAAAAGATAAATTATATTGCATAGATATGTAGAAAAGAGATATAAATGAATATATGTATATATGAAAAATAATATTAAATAATTTTTTAAAAAAAAATAAATAAATAAAATAAATACGGATATACCTATGGATACCAGCCCCATTTTATTACCCTCCCCGCTATAAATAAATATTGGCGGGGTAAATAAGGGTAATGAAAAACTCGCCCCGCTACCATTCCTAAGTCCATTAAAGTTTTATTTTTAAGATAATTTTTTATAATAAAGAATTTAACATATATAATGAGTGCCTTTGAGATGCTCTTAGATATTAACCCGTTAGGTTGTCCTCTAGGAGACACTTTAATTCTTAATTGGATCTTTAGATTTTCAGGCCATCACCTTTTTTTTTTTTTTTTTTAATCTAATTTCATTAATGTTAAGAGCCCATTAATTTGTTAAAACTTATAATATAAACCCTAGTTAAATATCCGCATTCTCTTTACTAAAATTCGTATTAAGGCTTAGGAGATGTTTGATAATGTCATTTCACATTTAAAATTAAAATTTTCAGTATTTAATCGTTTTAGGTAAATTGTTAGGTTATTTTGTTTTAAAATAAAATACAATACTTTATTTTCTATAAACTTTACGAAACAATAATTTAATTTACGAAAAAATATAAGAAAATTGTGATTTTTCGTAAAAGAGCCATTTTTTCGTAATTACGAAATTATTTTTCTTTTTCGTTAATTTATGAACTTCTTCGTAAAATTATTGTTTCGCACAAAATAAGTCATATTTTCGTAAAAATAATTTTTTTTTCACAATTAAGAAGAATTACGAAAAAAATAGTTTTATTTAAAAAATATAAGAAAATTTTAATTTTTCGTAAGAGAGCCATTTTTTTTCATAATTACGAAATTATTTTTCTTTTCTGTTAATTTATAAACTTTTTCGTCAAGTTATTATTTTGCACAAGATAAGTCATATTTTTGTAAAGTTAACACTCTTTTTGCAACTAAGAAAAATTATGAAAAAATAGTTTAATTTACGAAAAAATATAAAAATATTGTTATTTTTTGTAAGAGAGCATTTTTTTCGTAAAATAAAATAAAATAGGTTTACTTTGATTTCTAACAAAATAATCATAGAATGCACTTATTTGATAATATTTGTCTTAAAAGTTTCATTTAAACTAAAAATCACTTAAAAAAGTAAGTCAAAATTTTTAATTTAAAATTTGTATTAAATATAATAAGTGATTAGATTTTTAAATATTTTTATAATTTAAAATTTATATTACTTATTTTATTCAACATTTATAATTAAATATTTTAGCATTTAATTTTCAATTTTATTAAATTCAGCTTCAACATTGACCTAGTCAAGGGACCGGCAAGTAGCAACGGATCACCGGTTCAACTGGTGGGTCACTACTTAAACTGACCAGAATTTTATAATATTTTATATACACATTAATTAAATATTACACATATCAATATAAGCAAATAAAATAAATAAGTTCAATAAGTTATTCGTTAATTAGACTTTCAACCTCCATTAGAGTATATTTCATATTTTTTTTTCTAATTTTTCTAATGCTAAATTTAAAAAATAGAATGTAGAAACTCAAATTTTAAATTATTATTAAGTACAATTTTAATTTTTTTTTATTTTATGAATAATGATAATTATTTTTACAAATAGTGGAATGAATATCTACTTAATATTTATTAAATATTTATATTGAAAATATAAATAAAAAATTTCAACTTTTATGTGACATATTAATCTATAAATAAATAAAGAAATAAAAAGTGATAGTAAAATGATATGTTCTACAATGTAGATGTGTGCTAAGGGTGTTTGCAATAGCAGTTAGAGGTGGTAATCGGATGGGTTGGAGTTCGGATCAGTTCATTATGAATTTGAGTCATTTCGGGATATATCTTCAAATTGAAATTCGAGTGGAATAAAATTTTAAAACTTAAATGTTATTTGCAATTATAAAGTGTAACATTCTCTCAATGTATTAAATAATTTGAACTCGAGTATTATATATATTGACTAAAAGTTGATTGGATTCTTTCCTTCTGTGGTCACAGTCTTCAAATTAAAAATAAATTCTAGTTTCTCTTACAAAGCAAATATCTTTTCTTTTCTTCTTCTTCTTTGTTCCATTCATATACTATAGAATCTTTGTTTCTGTGTTTTGAGGCACAATGGAGAGTGAAGCTCAAAAATCACACATTTTTTTCTTCCCACTGATGGCTTATGGCCATATTATACCAATAGTAGACATGGCCAAACTGTTTGCTTCAAAAGGCTTAAAGATAACCGTAATCACCACTCCTTTCAATCAACCTCTCATTTCCAAATCAATACAAAGATCCAAAAATTTGGGTCTTGAAATTTTTGGATCTTTTTGAGTGTAATGGTTGTTATGTTCCTTAAGGTATAAAAAATTAATAATGTAATATTTATTCCTTTACAAAATTAATTATGACCTATCAAACATAGCTTCAAGTCATTTGAAAAGGATTATTTTATTTTATTTTTGGTTTAACGAATTAATCTATCTTAAACTTTGCATCATTTTACAATTGTATCTATTTTTAACTTTTTGATAATTTTACCCTAATTTAAAATTTTATTTGCAATTATACCCTTAAAAACTAAAGAAAAAAAATTACACAATTCTCTCTTCTAATTGGGCATATTTACTCAATAATTTTTTTTATGGAATTCATCAATAACTTAATAAAAAAAAATAAGAAAAAAAAGTAAAAAAACAATTTGACGCAAAGAAGAAAAAGAAGATCTCTATATACATCGAGCTCAGGATTATTCGTTCAGTGGTTCAGTTAGCAACAGAAACGGTTAACAATGGTGGCAGCTATTGTATCTTCTTCTCCTATCTTCTTATGACAATTTTTTTCTTGTTTCTTTTTATTAAGTAATTGAGTTTTTTTCTTATTTTTTATTAAGTTATTGATGGGTCTCAAAAAAATAATTTTTCATTGTATAAAAGTGCCAATTATGAGAGAAAATTACACATATTTTTTCAAATTAGTTTTTAGGATACAATTGCAACAAAATTTTCAAATTTGAGTGAAATTTTCTAAAAGTTAAAAATAGAGTACAATTGCAAAAAAAAAAAAAAAAATGTAAAATCTAGAGTAAATTTGTAGATTATACCTTTATTTTTTGTGTAGGATATTAGTGCATAACGGATTAAAAAAAAAAGACTATTATATATTTACAGATAAAACTGAATAAAAATAAATAGAATGGTTTACTTTTTATATTTATTGATGTGCTTAATATTTCTCTATATATATGCATGAAATTTCCTTGAAATTATACATGTTTGCCTTGATTTTTGAGTAAAATGAATATAATTGTTATCATTTCACCCATTCTTTGTTCCAAATCTAAATTGTATAGAAAATACAAGATTCATAGGAGAAAAAAAGCAAAAAGATCTCAAACCAAGAAACACAAGCTAGTAGTTCATCAAGGTGCACGAGCTAGTACAAAGAAAAGAACCAAAGGCTGCCCAAAGGAAGTGCACAGGCCAGTGCAAGAAGAAGTGTATGAGCTGATGTAGTAGAATCTCCTTAATTGATCCGACTCCATGGAGCATGAGCCCATGCTATGAAGGACACAAGAGGCCGTTCGATTTTATTTGCTTCTGGACTGAATTTCAAATTTAGAAGAGCGCACAGGTCATGCATTCTAGAGGTGCACGAGCCCATGCGCCATCATGGAAATAATGGTCTCCCACCTGGAATCCTGTACTTGAAGCTGAGATTTGGACTCCCTATATATTCATTCTTTTCTCTGATTCTAGGGCATGTTTTTCATCAAAAGAATTCTTTAAAAAGAGTACTTTTAAATCTAAAACTATTTTATTTCTATTTTTGAGTAGATTAGTTAGTTGTAATAGATTTTAAGGAAGATTTTCAGATTTGGGATTCAAGGAAAATCATCTTCAACCTTGGAGCCTCCATTTGTATTTCTTCATTGAGTTTGCTCTTAAATCCATTTAGATTTTATACTTGTAATGAAGCTTTATTTAATCCATTTAGAATTTATACTTGTAATGAAGCTTTATTTGATTTCAATGCAATTAGTTGTTTATTTCTTAATTCTTGCTATGAGTAGCTAAATTCCCAACTAGAATTTAGATTAATTGACTTAATTGGTAGTGGCATTATATATATACTCTATTTTTATGACAGTTTGCTTGCTATTAACCTATCATCCTTAAGCTTATTGTTATGTGAGGGCTTGATCACTATTTGTATAAACTAAGATATCATATGAAGTAGCGAGAGTGGAAATGGGATATTTGTTCATGGAGTTGATATATCTAAGAGAGTTACCACATCTATGGGTATGCCTAGATGATACTTTATGCTCATCCAAATATCTTAATGAATCCAATTGATACTTGTGACTACGAGAGTAGGTACCGGGTTAATGTCACATCCTGTTTTTGAGATGTGACGGTCCGAGGGTATTGGAAGATTTAAGGTCACCTAAATCCATAAAATCCATTACATTAACAATCAGACATAATTTTGACAATATAACAACTATAAATATAACATTACCCAAGGACCACAACCTACAAATAAAAGTACACTTCCAAATCCCACCTTATATCCTCACTACATGCAAACAATCATAATTCTCCTCATGCTCAATTCAATTAATCCATTCACATTAAACATTCAATTTAAGCATATAATTGTGAACCCTCAAATTTGCACCCTCATGATGCTGCCGCAGCTTGACACCTACTGAATTTCATACGCAACGTAGAGCCAGTACGGCGGTCCCGTTAGCCGGTTAGTGGGCAGGAGTCAAGGGGGCAGCACCCCCGAAAGGTAAACGATTTATTTCTTCCAACACAGACTGATATCACTTTTCCGACCTTGATTGGACTTTCTGTACTAAAAAGCATTTTCCTAAAACTGACCGAATTTTCCTCAAAACTGACTGGCAAAATGTCCAATAATTAATTTCGAATCTACTGCCATTGACCGGTAATTTTTCAGACTTCAGAATACCCGAAAACTGACCCAGAACCCAAAAAAATCGACCCGAGGATCCACTGCTGCGCTGCCACGCGCCGAATGTCCTAGTGCGTCAGGCACGTCATACTGACACGTGTCAGTACGGTTCTAGCTCAGCCGGCGGATTCGACAGACTCTCCGGAGGATCCGCCGGGCCCTCCGGCGGCTCCCAACAACTTCTGAAGTGAACGCGCGCAGTTCTGACGCGCGTCCGTGAGCTTCTCTAGCGATTGTACTCCCTATAGGTGAAAATGACCTTTTTGCCCCTTTTTCAGCCCACTTTTCAACCCTTTTTTGGTTTTTTCACTCTTCCACTACTCAAAATGACCCATTTTCATTTCCTATAAATACCCCCCTCCATTCCTCATTTTCTACACACCTTAGAGCTTTTGTTGATAGTTATCCAATTGCTCTTTTCTCTCTCTCTCTCTCTAATTAGTTTTCTCACTCATTTTGAGTAATTTTAATTAGTTAATTAATTAAAAATTAATTTTAATTAATTAATTAATCTTTCAATTAGTTTTTCCTCATTTTAAATTAGTTAATTAATTAAAAATCAATTTTAATTAATTAATTAATTTTTCATTTAGTTTTCACTGAATTTGATTAATTAATCACTTTAATTAATTAATCCTTTCAATTAATTAAAATTGGGTAATTAAGCAACCAAATCATCAAATTAATTTTCTCCAAGATTAATTTAAATCCATCATCCAAAGCCGATAAAATAGTATTTCGGTCCGAAAAATCACTCCGCCGACTCAAAATCCCACCAAAACAGAAGGTACATCATCTTCTTTCACCAACTCCAAAATCACCCCAAATCAAATCAAATCAATCTGACCAATCCCCAAACCCCTTCACCTCCTAGTGGAACGAACTACGTGGGTTTTGATCCCCATTCAGTGGGGTACGTAGGCACGCTTGGAATCTGAATCTAAGTCTCAAATCCAAATCCCAACCAATCCCCTCCCCCATTCATTTCCATGTAAATTTATGTTTTTCCATGTAAATTGTAATTAATTTAGTTAATCATTTTTTGATTAAAGAAGCGATTTTGTGATTTCCCTAATACCCATAAGGGTTAGAGGAAATACTCTCCTTTATTTGTGGATGTTTAAATACTCGCTCTTTAAATACTTGCTCTTTATTTTCCATCTGTCCCATAATTATGCCATGCTCATGCATTATAAATTGTCATTAATACTTGTCATCCATGAAATCATTTTTCAAAAGTCAAATTCAAATTTAAATGCCAAATCGAGATTATTCAAAACCAAAAACCTAATCCCCGAGCCCAAACTTAGTTCGAAGATTAGTGATTTTATCCTTGGATAAATTAATCTAAGATTAATAAATTGGAGTCGAAAATGGGTTTTTCCTTAATTTTTCCATTTAAAAATAAATTAGGGTGGCGACTCCCGAACCTTTTCAAAAATCAAAAATCAATTTTCCGAGGTGATAGCCGCTTCCAATCGTGAGCACCAAAACCCGTTCATTAACCTCTCTTAAAAATCGCTCTCGCCTTTCCTTAAATTTTCCCAAGCGAGGGGAGGGGCGCTCGGGCGAGGCCTCACAGTTGGCGACTCCACTGGGGACTAGTTGCCAATCTTTTTCAATAAAAGGAAAGCAAATAAGAGGATTACTATCTGGTTAAAATTTTTCAAAAATAATCTCCATTTGGCATGTAAATTTAATTTGATTTTCATGCATCACTTTGTCTAATAAAGGCTCCTTGCCTAGCTCTAGATTTAGGAAAACTTTTGGATGGCAAGTAGCATTGGATCAACAACTCTCTTTGAGTATGTTGGGAGATAGTGAAAGCATTTCACCCCGTGATGAATCCCCGATCATTTCGGTGGTGTAACGAGCAATCTGTACTGTTGGACCCACGTGAGTCTCTTTGACTCATATGTGGTTAGGTATATCAATGTTCTAGTGGGACGGGGACCCTCAAACCAAGCTACCCTTCACTCTTGTGCATGTAGTTGCCTTAGCCTTTGACCTTAGGTTCCATAAACCATAATAATCAAGACCTTGTGCATGTAAACCATGAAATCTTTTCCGGCATGCATCATGACATGACCATGCATACAAGAATCGAGTCTAGGACATACCTTGAACCAAGTCAAGAATCAACATTCATCTGAACCTCAAACACTGTTGGCCCCAAGACTTTTGGCCCGTTACCTCCCTCAAACCCAAGGTATTTGGCACCTTGCCTCTTTTAAAGTCCAAAACATTCTGGCCCACCATCATCTTTAAGCCCAAACCTTTTGGCCTCCAATCCAAAAAAAAAAAATTGATCCTCAAAACCCAATACCTTTGGCCTAGTAAGCACTCTTTATCCAAGTACCTTAAGCCCAAGACATTTGGCCCACCACCACCTTAAAGCCCAAAATCTTTGGCCCCTCACCTTCCTCAAGCCTAAAACCTTTAGCACCTTTTCTCTTAAACCCAAAGCACTTCACCTCTTTTAAAGCCTAAAACATTTGGCCCACCATCATCTTTAAGCCCAAAACCTTTTGGCCTCCGATCCAGAAAACTGATCCTCAAAGCCCAATACCTTTGGCCCAGTGAACACCCTTTAACCCATCACCTTAAGCCCAAAACATTTGGCCCACCATCATCTTTAAGTTCAAAACTTTTTGGCCTCCAATCCAGAAAAGCGATCCTCAAAGTCCAATACCTTTGGTCCAGTGAACACCTTTTATCCTATCACCTTAAGCCCAAAACATTTGGCCCACCATCATCTTTAAGTCCAAAACCTTTTGGCCTCCAATCCAGAAAATCAATCCTCAAAGTCCAATACCTTTGGCCTAATGAACACCTTTTATCCCATCACCTTAAGCCCAAAACATTTGAACCACCATCA
>CATKHJ010201856.1:0-26667 GCA_949750685.1 Vernicia montana
TGATAAAAAATAAAAAGGGAAGGGGATTAATTGGGGATTTGGATTTGAAGCTTGGAGTTAAATTCCAAGCGTGCCTACGTACCCATTAGATGGGGATTAAAACCCACGTAGTTCGTTCTACGGTGGGGTGGAGGAGTTTAAAAATCGGTCAAATTTGATTGGATTGATTTGATTTGGAGTTTGAGTGATGATAAGAGATTATACCTTCTTTTTAGGTTTATGTAGTGGGTGAATATTTTTGCCGGAACGGAGTTCCGTTTCGAAGAAAAAACGAGGTTGGTTTAAAAAGGAAATTAATTTAATTGATTGTTTAGCTACCCAATTTTCAATTAATTAAAAAGATTAATTAATTAAAGTGATTAATTAAAAGGATTAATTAATCAAATTGAGTTAAAGATTAATTAATTAAAATCAAAGAGAAATTAATTAATTAATTTAATTAATTAAGGTAATTACTCAAAATGAGTGTGAGAAAATTGATTAGAGAGAGAGAGAGAGAGAGAGTATATAGCAAATGGATAGCTATCAACAAATGCTCAAGGGGTGAATTGAAAGAGAAAGTGGAGGGGGTATTTATAGGAAAAGTGAGGTGGGGGTATTTTGGGTAGTGAAAGAGTAAAAAGACCAAAAGGGTAGAGTTTTTTAATTTGAAAAATCATGCTAGAATGGTAAAATGGTAATTTTGAGGTGCAGGTACGGGGTATAAAAATCGAGGCGTTAGCGGTGCCGTTGGAGAGCTTGGCGGTGCCGCCGAACTGTCTAGCAGCTACTAACATGGCGGGACTGTCGTCAGTATAGCACGAAAATTGAGGCAGGTTGGCGGAGCCGCTGGACCACCGGGCTCTATGGTGGCAATCGCCGGGAGCTCCAGCAGAAGGCGTTCAGAGTCTGATTTGCAGGCTTTTTCAATTTTTGAGTCAGTTTTTGAAACTTTCAGGTAAGTTTTCGAGATATTCTGAGGTCTGAAAAATTACTGGTCAGTGACGGTAGATCCGAAATTAATTATCGGATAGTTTGACAGTCAGTTTTGAAAAAAAATCGGTTAGTTTTGAGAAAAGTGTTGTCTAGTACAGAAAGTCTGATCGGATAAAAAATGTGTCAGTTTGGATAGAAAATATTCCGGTAAGCTTTTGAGAGTTTATAAATAATTTTGGAGGTGCAAAATTGAGGGTTCACAAGCGGTCGCTATAAGGATTTCGCAGTCGCTATATATATATATATATGTGTCCAACGGCTAGTGCCACGTGGCAGATTTCCGTTCACTACTGATGTTATCGTTGAGACTCTTCTCAGTCTTATGAATGTCACGATCGCGATTAGCCTTTCGCGCTCGGAGTTGCGGTCGCGACATTGACTGCGAACCTCTTTGGATGAATTGTGCATTTCAGGCCAAAAGCTATGTTGCGGTCGCGATAAGTATGGTGCGGTCGCGACTATGATGTTGCGAGCGCTGTGACCTTGTTGCGGGCAAGAATTACGTGTCAGGCAGAACACTTAGGGATTTTTCTAAGTTCTTCATTCTCAAGCTTGTCTAATGCATTTTATCTGTCAAAACATACTTAGATGAAATGTTAGAACTATTCAATTTGATTGTCAAGATCAAAATAAAGATTGACTAAATTGAAAATCCAATTTAGGTCAACAATCTCCCCATTTTTTTATTGACAATTAAATTGAATTTGAGATAAAAATGACATAAAGTAAATGAAATATAAAGCTCCCCCTTAAAAAATGATCCATTTAAATTTTTAAGGTAAAATTTATTTTTTCCCCTTAATCAAATAAATTTGTTTTTGCTCCCCCTTAAACAAATAGATTTTCAAATTCTCCCCCTTAGTCAAATAACATATTAAATTCATTATACTTCTCCCCCTTTGGTAAGATCAAAAAGAGAGAGTTAAAGGCAAGATCAAAGAGATTATGACTAAGGTAATTTATTTAAAGAGGAACAAAAGATAAAAGAAAATGTAAATATTAATCATCATCAAGAAAATTAAGGGAGAATAAATAAAGGAAAGCCAAATACAAATACAAAAGAAAAGATAAAAATTTCTATGGCTTAGGCTCTAGGGTCCTTCTCTTGAAATTTTTTCCCCTTGAACCTCTTCATCACTAAACTCTCATTCCTTCAAATCACATTGAGGAATGCCCATCTTGTTTTGCATTTATGTGATGTCCCCATGCATGTGATCAAGGAGAGAGAGCCTTTTCATGATTTTGGAGAACATTCTTTCAACTCTAGAGGATATGAGAGGTTTGAGTTCCTTACCCTCTAGAAGGCCTTTCCTCCACTTGTGAGGTTTCTCCACTAGGGATTGCCACTCTAGATCTCTTTTTAGATTTCTCTAGCACCCCAACTTCTCCAAATATATACTCATGCATTATTCTTCTCTCTAATGCATTTGAAATGAAGCATGTATTCAATACCCAACATATTAGAGGTGGGTGGTAGGTATGTTTTTAGGACGGCTTTGTTGGGAAGGGTTAGGGCCCCAATATGGTTTGCTATCCTAGTGATTTGGGAGGATAAAAGGATTACACCTTTGGGGGTTTTTGCTAGGTGGACAAATTGATCAATAAAGAAGCGAGCGGTTTGGATTTTATGACTTTTAATAAGGCCAAAAAGAAAGAAAATGTCTTTTTGGGTAACCTTCTCATTGCCATCTCTTCTAGCATTGATAGAGAAGGTGACAATTCGATGGAGAACCCAAAAATTCAAGGTGTGAAAATGTTTGGCTAATGATGATTTTGGATCATATCTTGATTATATGGACAATTCCTTCCAAAAGTCATTGAAGTTCATGTCTAACTCATTGAGATTTGAAGCACCTTCTTATTGAAATTCAAAAAGTTCTGCCACTTCCTCAACTTTAAACCATATGCTTGGCCAAATAATCGAAAATGAATGTCATAGAGGCCATAAGTATCGAAAGCTTTCTTTTCAAGAATGAGAGTGGCAAGGAATTCTTTAGTAAGTTCCTCACAGCCATCCTTGGTAGGAAAGATAAAAGTTCTCCATTGTAAATTGTCCAAGTAGTGGACAATGTCTCTCTCTATACCTAAGGTTCTAAGATTGAAGAGGTTGGGTACTTTGTTGGCTATTATGGGTTTGGCTTCTAATTTGGTCCAATTTAGCTTTTCCTCCTTGGTAATTTCTCTCATGAGATCAATAGGAGAAGGCCCTTGAGTTGTTTGGGGCTCTTTCCTTTTGGAAGCTCTAGTAAACTTAGTCTTTGGAGCCATAGAGTAAGTAAGAAAGGAATTAAGATGAAAAAAGAGATTGAAATGAGGGAGAGAGAGCAAAATACAAGTAAAAAATGAGATGGAAATGTTTAAAATAGTTTGTGAATTGAAAATAGGGGCTTTTATAGGCAATGAAAGCCTAAAATCTGCCTAAAACGGCTAATTTTTGCATTTAATGCAAATCTGACCATTTTAAAATGGCTATATTTTTTTCAGGTAGAATGGTAAATCACGTCCGTGAATGGTGTGTCGCGACCACGATTTTCATATTTCCTTTGTAATGGTCACTAAAACAAGGAGATTCGCGTTCGCTAAGGATAAGTTACAATTGTGATATTAAAAAATTGTCAACGGGCAAAGAAAATATGAATGTTGCGCTCGCTAATTGACTGTAGCGACCGCGATTTATGCATTTTTCAAAAAATCAAGAAAATTTTGTGAGAAACATGTATGCAATTTAATCAAAATTATTTTGAATATCCAAAAATAATATGGATGCACAAATTTTAGTCATTCAATATGCATGTACATGATATTCATTAACTTAAGCACATATTAATAACACAAAATTAATCAAATGAAGCACTTATATAATCCTTCAAGATAAGGAATTATAATTGGACTTTCAAACAATCAAATTATGCATAAAAATGTCATTTTAAATAAGAAAACAATATTTTTATGATAAGGAGTTTCCATCAAACATCCCTAACTCCTTTTTAATGAAGTTCAATCTTTCTTCATTTAAGGGTTTTGTGAAAATATCATCTAATTGGTTAGTTGTATTAATAAATTATAATATAACATCCCCATTTTGCACATGGTCTCTTAAAAAATAATGCATAATGTCTATATGCTTGCTCCTAGAATGTTGAATTGGATTTTTTGAAAGATTTATGGTACTTATATTATCACATTTGATGGGAATGTGATCAAGTGTTTGTCCATAGTCCTTGAGTTGTTGTTTCATCCAAAGAACTTGAGTGCAACAACAACCCGCCTTCATATATTCTACTTCGGCGGTGGATAAGGCAATCAAAACTTGTTTCTTGCTAAACCAAAAAACTAAACACTCACCAAGGAAATGGAAGTTCTAGAGGTACTCTTTCTATCTAAAAGACTACTGGCATAATTCGCATCGGAATAACCAATAATGCTAAAAGAAGAATCTCTAGGATACCATAAACCTAAATCCAATGTACTATGTAAATATTTTAAAATTCTTTTGACAGCATTTAAATGAGACTTTTTAGAACAATATTGAAATCTAGCACACAAACATACATTATACATGATATCAGGTCTAGAAGCTGTAAGATAAAGAGGTGAGTCAATCATACCTCTATACTTCTTTTCATCTACATGCTTACCTATTTCATCCTTGTCAAACTTAGTTGATGTGCTCATTGGAGTCTTGCTACTTTTGCAACTATCCATTCTAAATTTCTTCAATAATTCTTTGGTGTACTTGGATTGGTTGATGAAAATTCCATCCTTGCATTGCTTGATTTGAAGACCAAGGAAGAATTTGAGCTCTTCCATCTTGCTCATCTCAAATTCCCTAGTCATACACTTAGCAAATTCCTCACAAAAAGTTTCATTAGTAGCACCAAATACAATATCATCAACATAAATTTGAACAATGAGTGTGTCATGCTTATGCCTTTCTATAAAAAGAGTAGTATCAATCTTGCCTTTTACAAAATTATTTTTCAATAAAAATGAACTAAGCCTTTCATACCAAGCTCTAGGAACTTGTTTCAATCCATATAAGGCTTTAGTCAATTTAAAAACATGATTTAAAAGTTCATAATCCTCAAAACCGAGAGGTTGTTCAACAGAAACTTCCTCTTCAATAAAAACCATTTAAAAAGGCACTTTTCATATCCATTTGAAATTCATGTGACATGCAAATGCTAATAATATTCTAATAGCTTTTAATCTTGCTACTGGAGCATAAGTTTCATCATAATCTATGCCTTCCTCTTAGTTGTACCCCTTGGCAACCAATCTAGCTTTGTTTTTATTGATGAAACCATGCTCATCTAACTTAATCCTATACATCCATTTACATCCAATAATTAGATGGTTTTTGGGTTTAGGGACAAGTTTCCAAACTTTGTTTCTCTCAAATTGGTTGAGTTCCTCTTGCATAGCAATCACCCAACACTCATCATTAAGAGTCTCATAAATAGTCATTGGCTTAATTTGAGAAACAAAAGCAAGATTATTATCTAAAGCTTTAAAATGAGATCTAGTACTTACACCCTTTGAGGTTTCTCCAATAATGAGATCTTTGGGGTGATCCTTAGGGTAGCTCCATTCTTTTGGGAGTCCTTGAGTGTGATCATCTTGTTGTTGAGATTGAGCTTCAATATTTTGTTAAGTCTCTTCATTCACCATCACTTCCCTTGAATTGTCCTCAATTTCAAGCTTTTCAAATTCACCTACAAAATTATCAAGGATACTACCTTTCCCAAGATCAAGCTTACTAGATTCATCAAAAACAACATTCATAGATTCTTCAAATACTAAAGATTTCTTATTGAAGACTCTATAAGCTATGCTAGTGGTGGAATAGCCAAAAAAGATGCCATCATCCATTTTGGATGCAAATTTTCCAAGATTATCCTTTGTATTCAATATATAACACTTGCAACCAAACACTCTAAGATATGAAATCTTGGATTTTCATCCATTCCATAAATCATAAGATGTTTTATTTAAAATTAGTCTTTTAAAAACACGATTTGCAATGTAAACAAGAAGTGTTAACAGCTTCCGCCCAAAAGTATGTAGGAAGACTATACCCATTGAGCATTGTACTAGCCATTTCTACTAATGTTCTATTTTTCCTCTCTATAACACCATTTTGTTGTGGTGTTCTAGGGGATGAAAAATTATGAGAAATACTAAATTCAATGCAAAAATTTTCAAAAGATTCATTTTCAAATTCTTTTCCATGATCACTTCTAATTTTTGAAATTAAATATCCTTTTTCATTTTGAACTTTCTTTGCAAAACTCTTAAAGGCATCAAAAGCATCACTCTTATGAGTTAAGAAACTAACCCAAGTAAATCTAGAGTAATCATTAACAAGTACATATGCATAAAACTTTCCACTCAAACTAGTAACTCTACTAGGTCCAAATAAGTCCATATGAATGAGTTGTAAAGGCCTAGAAGTACTTACAACATTTTTTGACTTAAAGTAAGACTTATGTTGTTTTCCCATTTGGCATGGTCCACACGTTTTATCCTTTGAATATTTGATCTTTGGAAGTCCATCAACTAGCTCATCCTTGCTTAGGTTATGAATTAACTCCATGCTTGCATGGCCAAGCCTTCTATGCCAAAGCCAAGATTCATTGCTAATAAACACAAGGCACTTGAAATTGTGGTTAGCTAAATTGTATAAGTTAATTATGTAGGTATTGCCATCTCTTTTTCCTTTGAACATCACTTTGTCATCTACCAAGATAGTGACTAGACATTCTTTGGAGTCAAAGATGACTCTATTACTTTTGTCACATAATTGACTTACACTTAATAGATTATACTTTAAACCATCAACTAAATAAACATTTTCAATTAGGGAACAACCTTCCTTACCAATTGATCTAATGCCAATTACCTTACCCTTGGCATTATTTCCAAATGTGACATTTCCTCCAAGCTTCTTCTTCAAGGAGATGAAGAGGCTAGCATTTCTGGTCATATGCCTTGAACATCCACTATCTACATGCCATTCACTTTCATTTGTGGTGGATTTAAGGCATTCCTACAAGAAATGTCAATTCATCTTTTCTTAGGTAGCCAAACATATTTGGGTCCTTTGAGGTTAGTCTTGGAAGGTTCCTCAAGTTTCAATTGAGTCTTCCTAATATAACAAAATATGTTAATGTGACATTCTTTCATACAATAATGACATTTTAGCTTTGACTTATAAGTCTTTTTATGCTTTGCCATATTGTTATGAAATTGAGGTCTTTTTGCAACATTATTATGATGTACACAAGAGCATGAATGATGATGTGGTTGTGGATGTTTTTAAACATACCTTTTTTGATATTTAAATGCATGATTAACTCTTTGAGGCTTAACTCTTGAGTCATGTGAATCTTTCTCAATCTTTTTAGGATTTGAAAGTTTAGTAGGTGCTTTTACCTCCTTATGAACAACCTCTATACTAAAAGTTTGAGGTGTAGAGGCTTTAACAAACAAAGGAGATGAAGATGTAGATGTTGATGAACTATTGAAGCCTAGACTATATTTTATAAGGGGTGGTCTTTGAGATACAATGAGTATATCCAAAACTTCCTTCCCTTTATGAAATTTTGAAATAGAATTTCTCAACTCTTCAACTTCTAATTTTAAAAAATTATTTTCTTTGTACAAGGATTCAAGTGAGGAAGTTTTAGAAGATATTTCATCCAATGAACTTTTGAGAGTTGCATTAGATGTTTTCAAACTTAAGACAAGCTTTCCCAAGCCTTTAAAATCTTCCTCAAGTTTTGAATGTTTTTCTTTATAAAACTTCATTTTTGAGAAATATTTTTCACATTTTAAAACCATGGTCTTTAAAAGCTCATTATCATATATATCATCATCACTACCAATATTTAATTCATCACAAGAGTGAGAAGTAGAACATACCTCATTTGGAGAGTTTTCCAAGGCCATGAAGCAAAGATTTGCAACCTCTTCCTCTTCTTCATCATTGGAAGAGTCCTTATCCCATGTAGCCTTGAAGCTCTTTTTTTTCTCCTTATGCCACTTCTTCTTCTTCTTGAGTTTGGGACACTCCAGTTTGATGTGGCCTTGCTTTCCATATTCATAGCAAGTCACCTCACTCTTCTTTTCATTGTTAAAATTGACATTTGATGTAGAGTTGGAAGAATACTTTCTAAAGGACCTCTTCCTTTTGCTTTTGATGATCTCCTTCACTCTTCTTAAAAGCATTGTCAATTCATCATTTTCTTCTTTACTCTCATCCAAGTCACTTTGACTCTCCTCATCATATTGATTTTTGGAGCATTTGAGAGCAATAGCCTTCTTCTTCTCAACTAAGATTTCTTCCTTTTCCAAGGTCATCTTATGGGTGAGAAGCTTCCCAATGAGAATATCTGTTGGTAACTTGTTAAGATCATGAGCTTCTTCAATGGATGATACTTTGGATTCAAAGTTATTCTTTGGAAGTGCTCTAAAAATTTTGTTGTTGATATCTTCCAAAGAATAACTCTTTCCAAACTTCTTCAAGCTTATGACTATGCTAAGGAATCGATTGGTCATATCGGTCACATTCTCATTTGGTTTGATCTTGAAGAGTTCATACTCATGAAGAAGCATTTGGATCTTCTTGGACTTTACTTACTTGGAGCCTTCATGGTAGTTCTCCAATGTATTCCAAATGCTATGAGCACTTGTATATTGTTGAACCCTTCCACATTCTTCTCTTGATAGAGCACTTAGAAGGATTGTTATAGCTCTTTTATTCTTTCCATTAGCTCTTCTTTGAGCCTCCACCCATTCTCTTCTTGGAATTAATTATTCTATACCATCAACCACCACCTTTAATGAAGGTTTCCATTCTTCAAGAATGCTATCCCATAGATCCACAAGGACATTATCAAGATAAACCTCCATTCTATGCTTCTAATAGGCATAGTCGGTGCCATCAAAGTATGGCTTAAGATGGTTGATCCCTTCGTTGGCCATTTTGATTTTTTCTCACGCAATGAAGCTTATAGAAATGAGACCTTTTGCTCTGATACCACTTGTTGCCCAATAGAAACCAAGAAGGGGGGTTGAATTGGTGGGTAATTAAAAATTTAATTGAGTGAAGAAGGAAGAAATAGAAACAATACAAGGAATTTATAGTGGTTCGGATTATATCCAATCCTATATCCACTCCCCAATTACCAATTTGGTATTTCACTATCAATGGAGTTTTAACAAGTTTACTCCCAACTTAGTGTTTAAACTCACACCAAA
Organism: Vernicia montana; assembly: GCA_949750685.1. Lineage (NCBI taxonomy): Eukaryota > Viridiplantae > Streptophyta > Magnoliopsida > Malpighiales > Euphorbiaceae > Vernicia > Vernicia montana. The sequence goes on from CATKHJ010201856.1 coordinate 9,238, forward strand.
TTTTACAAGTGTTTTCAATAGGCTTACACTCAAAACCTCACAAGTGTTTTTACTAAGGCTAACACTCAAACCCAACAAGAGTTTTTACAAGGATCACTCCTCAACCTAAATAGTGTTTAATGGCTAACACTAAACCCTTGAGTAATGAATGCTCTTACAACAAACACACAAAGTGTTAAATGAAAAATTGAAAGCTTGAGAATTAAATTTGCAAGAGTTTAGTTGTTGAATGAATAGTTGGATGTTTCTTGAAGTCTCTTGATGGGGTATTTATAGTTTCCATCCATCAAAAGAGTTGTTACAAATATCTTAAACCAAATCTCTCTTCAACAACTATAAAATCTGCATTAAATGCCCTGTCAGACAAGAGTCGCGGTCGCCATAGCGATATTGTGGTCACAATATGCATATAGCGGTCGCTATAAGGATTTTGCGGTCTCTATATTTATATGTGTACAATGGCTAGTGCCACATGACAGATTTTTGTTCGCTGCTGATATTATTGTTGAGACTCTTCTCAGTCTTATGAATGTCACGGTCGCAATAGTCAGGTCGCAGTCGCAATTAGCTTTTCACACTCGGAGTTGCAGTCGCGACACTGACCACGAATCTCTCTGGATGATTTATGCATTTCAGGCCAAAAGCTATGTTGCGGTCGTGATAAGTATGGTGCGGTTGCAACTATGATGTTGCGGGCGCTATGAACTTGTTGCGGGCGCAATTTATGTGTTAGGCAGGACACTTAGAGATTTTTCTAAGTTATTCATTCTCAAGCTTATTTAATGCATTTTATCTGTCAAAACATACTTAGATGAAATGTTAGAATTATTCAATTTGATTGTCAAGATCAAAATAGAGATTGACTAAATTGAAAACCCAATTTAGGTCAACATAACTCCTCACTTATCTTTTGGATAGGAAGACTTGAGTGAGCTAAAAAGGAGTCAGCTAGAGTCAATTACTAAAGAGGATACTGGAAATTCAATTGATGGGCCAGATACTTTCTTCCTTTACTGCATTCCTCTATTCTTTATTGTCATCTTCGAATTTTGGAGGCAATTCAAATGCAGATGAGAAAAGTAACAATGTAGCGGAAATGGCTGACAAGCCATCTGAAAATCTAAGGAAAGAGAGAGAAAAGTGTTCAAATATAGTTTTGTGAGAGAAAGGAAAGAAAATTTTTGCAAGAGAAAAGAGAGAAAATTTTTAGTTGAGGAGTTAATAACTGGGCCTCACAAATGAAAATCAGATGAAAATAACAGGGATGTTAACAACTAGGGCCATAATTGTTAAAATAGGACCGGCCTGGTTGGTTCAACTGAAAAAATAGGGGACTGGTCCTCAAGCCGGTCTGATTTAGCTCAAAAATCCTTAAAAACTAAAAATCGAGAAAAATCTAGTGACCTGGCCGAGTAACCAATGACCTGGTCAACTCGGACTAATTTTCTCATGTGATCCAAGTGGTGGAATTATTTTTTATTCCATTAATCACCCATGAGCCTCATCCAAGTAAGTAAGGAAATATGTTGCTAGGCTTGTTATTTATATTCATGCAACTTCTCTTTTCATTTATATTCTTTCAATGTGGGATAAAATAATGTTTACACTCTTTACAAATATTACATGGGTGAATAAACCAAAATAACCAATTATTTATTTTTATTTGGTCCATCTAACCTTTCTTTTGTTTTAGATTTGAAACAATAAATCTACATTATTTTATCCACATAATTTTTTTAATTAGCCATGATAAAATAATTTTACTTTTTTTTTATTTAGTAACTTTTCAATTACATGATTTTCTTTTTTTAATTTTTTATTTATCAAATTTCCTTCCCTCTTTTTATTATTTTTTTTAGTACTTACGGTAAAATTTTGACATGACTTTTTTTTTTAATGTAAATTCTCAAATTTGAATTTCAATCCAAACTAAATTAAAAACAAGGGTTATTTTGTTTTTTTTTTCTTATATAGATTTATTTTTTTCAAAGCAAAATTAATTACTTATTAGCTTTTTTTATTGATTAGAAAAACAACACAAAAATATTAAATAACAATCTATTTTTGCCGACTGTGATTATGATATAAAAACCAAACAACATAATTCTTATTAATATAATTATGATTTGAAATTTTATTTCAAATATTTTGTTATCTTTTAATTATATTTTTATTTATTATGATTTTAATAGATAATATTAATTATAATATATTGTATATAATATTATTATATATTTAATTTAATTACGGTTTGATTTCGGTTGAATCTTTGACCCGTAACTTTTTGTTTTCACCAATTTTAAGATCGGACCGAATCTGAAAACCTTAAGTTGGGGACTTGAACTGTATATTTGCGCTTCAAAAAAAATAAAAGGTCGATATGCACTTTATAGTAAATATCAATGGTATATTTACACTTTATCATTTGCATTTGATTGAACCAATTTTTTTATATTAAGGATTACTTTGGCCATAAAATTAATTTTGAAAATGATTGGAAACAACAAGAGACTTATATATAAGAAGGTATTTTAATTATTTCATATAGACTAACTGCAAAAAGAGAAAAATAGACCGAAGGACTAATATAACATGATGGAATTAAATTGCAGGGATGAGACAGTAATTTTCCCAAACTGATAATGTCCTGAAGGTGTCTGATTTTGTTACACCAAGCAAAGCCGCGGGAGAGAAAGAACAAATAAAATTTCATCGTTAGCACTTAGCGGGCGCAAAGGAAGAAGAAGAAGAAGAAGTAGTGAGTGATTAAAACCAAAAAATGGCCCTCTTCATCTCCTCCACAATTCAACCAAATAAAGTCTCTTTATTTTCCTTCAAATTTCACCAAAAAAAACATCCATTCCTTTTATTTCCCATCTCAATTTCTATTCCAAACCCTAAAACTACCTTATCACTACTCCCCATTTGCCAAGCTACCAGGTCTCAGACCAAACGCTCTTCTTCTTCTTCCTCAACCTCTGCCAATAAGAAGAAGAAGAAAAACAGCAAAAGTGGTGGCGGTGGCGATACCGTCAATCATTTAAGAAATGACGGTGATGATAATAATAATGAGGATTCAAACTTAAATTCGAGGTCATTGTCTTACCATCCGAATACGCCACTTCCAAAGCCGCCAGCGGGATTCGTAGTAGATGAAACTGGAAGGGTTCTCATGGCTTCTGACAAGCGGATTGCTACCCTTGTGAGTCATTTGCTTTATTTCTTCCGTTTGAATTGTAAATGAGTTGTTATGGATGTTTTTGAAAGTTAATTTGATTTGAAATTTCTGCAATCCCTTTGTATTTTGGTATGTGGCTGGGTCTTGGTACTTCTAAGATCATTGGCATTTCAAGGGTTTTCCTTTTCTTCTTCTTGTTTGGAATCTAGAGATTTTGAATACTATGAATATCTTGGGTAATCCTCGGTAGTTGATTTTGTTATTGTGATTGACTGGCAAAGAGAGAGAATCTTGATTGGCCATGGCTGAAATTTGACCTAGTCTATTTAGAATAATGGGCGTAGTATATTACAAATTGAAATTCATTCTCATGGTGTATGGTATTTTAGATGCATGAAATTAATTCTGATTTTTTAGTGGTGGGATTTTGAGGCTAATTTCATATCAATGGGATGATTTAGAGTGGTTTGGCTTGGTGGACTTGTAGTGGGGCTTATTAAGGAGTGCTCATCTTGTTTTAACATTTCGCTAAATGTCAATCATGTTTCTTTTTTCTCTTGTTCTTATTGTATTATAGCTCTCTCTCTCTCTTATCACTAAAAATGCCCTGTTATTCACTTCATTTGGGGATTTTGGCTATCTCTCGTTTCTAATTAATTAGTTGCCCTCTGATTCACACTTTCACTCTCCATGAGCTATATCATTTTGATATATACTTTTTGTTGATACATCTTAACATATAACTTCTTTTTATTACACCTTGACATACATCTTGACACATAACTCACTTAATTTCATATGCGTGAATGTCTTGATACAGAGGTTCCAGTATTCTACTTTATTCTTCACTTGCCACATGACATCTAAGCTCACTATGATTACCTACTCTTCATTTCACACCATCTCTAGATTATTCCTTCACTCTCTCATGGAGTTGCAAAACTCAAAGAACCCTACATCTTGTATATTGTACATGAAATGATGTATTGAAAAAACATTTTGAACCTTGTTGCAAATTGTTTGGGTGTTCATCCAATCAATGTTTCCATCAGCATTAAGATAGTTTGTATGAAAAGCTTTCTTTCTTTCTTTGTTTTTGTTATGTTCATCTGTAAATTGGAGTCCTAGAAGAATCTAGTCTTGAGGGTTTCAAGTAGAACTAAAATGAAAATTGCAATTTTAGCAAAGGAAAGGTAGGGATTAAATTGAATTAAGTAAAAGTGTTGCAAAGCAATAGATTTTGATAGGTTATATTCTATCATGCAAAAGAATGGAGAGCGTGTGTAGGAAGGCACCTGTAGGATCATGACAAGAAGGTTGGAATGAAGAAGTGCAAGAAATGTTCTGTGTCATCTTAAAATCCTACCAAGTTTTGAGGGCAAGTCCTACAAGATCACAATATGTTCAGCTATATTATGTGGTATTGGTGGTGAAGAATGTCTTTTGCATAATATGAGTTTGGTAGAGATGAAGATGTTGAGATATCCTGTGTTTATTACCAGAAAGGACTGCTTAAGAAATGAGTGCATTCTCAGGATGGTGAAAGGGGTACATACTAAGAATATGTAAGACATGGGCTATTGTCGGCAAATATATTTATTTTAGTAAAAAATGGCGATTGTCACTGAGTCTATATTATTATTTATAAAATGTAGGCTTTAATTGTTTAAATTATAAAAAGAGGAACAGAGAAGGGAGGGTGGGATAAATGTTGGAAATATGGTATATAATTTATTTTGTGCCTCAAATTTGTCCTTACTTTCACCAAATGATTGGTAACCTTCTAAAAGTTCCTTTAATTATGGGTTCGAATCTCCCAACTTGCAAAACTGATTAGCCTTTTTAATTGATGACAAATTGATAAACTGGGATGAAACTTGTCAAGTTGTGTCGTGTTAGCTTGGCTTAATAATGGGTAACACATATCATGTTCTTTTTACTTGTCAGTTTAATCTTGCCGTTTTCAGGTTGATTCACTCATTTCAATTCTTAGATCTTAACACAACCCAAACATGACACTGTGACATGAATTACCACCCCTATCTCTTAAGCATTACTAATAGTAATAATATTTTTCCAAGGAGGAGGCCTAATAAGTTATTATCTTTTAATATTTTTTTTTATGAATAGTGAATCTCACTTATATTTTATTTTACATTGCTCTTTTTCTTTGTATATTAAGAATAAACTTTTTGGTGTTTGATGAGCAATGATCCTTGTCATATTTGGAAAATTGGTGTTGCGAGATTTAAGGGATCGGAAGGTGTTTTCAATGAGTGACGAGTTGAATTAGTTGACTGTCAGGTTTGAAAAATTGTTTTTTATGAGATTTGGAAAGGGACTGAAGCATAGATGTTGCAACATTTCACAATGTTTATAGTAGTGTCTTTTGGTCGGGGCAAATGCTTAAATTTTTCAAGATAAAATTGTCTTTATTGTTTTCTTGGATTCATCATAGATTTTTATTACTAGGGTTTTGAAGCATGTCTCTTGCTAATATTTAGTTTTATTGGAGGGTTTTCCATGTTAGTTTTTTCTTTCCCCTTTTTCTCTTATTATTTAGAAGAGGATTTTCCTTTCTCCTTTTTTCTCTCATTATTTATTTGAGGATTCCTTGTTTTCATACCTTTTTTGTTTGGAAGTTTCTCTCTAGTAAATTCCTTTCCTATAAAAAAAAAGGGATAAAAAGTATATTGATTACAATTCTCAAGGCTTTTGTTTCATCGAAGAAAAGTGTTTTTCAATGATAAATAATAATATATATATATTCCATTTTTTAAGGCATTGTATAAATGCCAATTAACAACAATTAGTCTATTGTGATTTTCTTAGCATGATAACCATGCCATTGTTCCTTTCTTTTGTTCTTTTCTCTCTCTCTTTTTTATTTTATTTTTATTTTTTTATTTCCATTCATGAATTCAAAATTCTAAAAAAGTATTGACAGGTTGATTCCTCCAATAATTGTCCATTAGAGTGCATTATAAGGAGAGTATTTAGAAGTTCACATGGGGATGAATGCATGCTGCTGTGCCCAGTAGACACGTAAGTAATTATGTTCCAATGTGATTTTGAAATACATTGAATTGAACATATATATTTTTTTCTGATATCTAATTCTAATACTTATTGCTGCAGGCCAGTGCAGATATTAAAGAGCACAAATATTGATGGGTGGTCAGCTGTATGTTTCTCTAGCCCTTAATGTTGTATGGACACATATTATTAAATATTCAATTTGAAATATTTCTTGATTATTATCTATATACACACATATCATTGAACGTTAGAATTAAGTAAAAAGTTTAGTGATCTCTAATGTCAATTACCCCATCTTTACCCTAAAATTATGAATTGCAATTGAAACTACAAACACAAAAACACGATTCAAATTTACTTTTAGTAGTAATCTTGACTAACTATTGCAAGAATTAAAGCACCAAATAAGAAACTATAGATTTATACGTACATAAAAGAGAAAATAAATTCATACACAACAACCTTGATATTGTACCCAAAAACCTTGATACGCACATAAAGGATGCTTGTCCCCTCCTTATTTCTCATACCTTAGCTAAAACCTCCATGGACTTTCTCATAACCTTGCCGATCACTTCCTACATGTCCATTTAGGTCTCCACTAATGAAAACATTCTCTTCATTTGTATGCTTTGTATTAGGTCGTCCATATCCTTCCAAAACTTTTGTTTGCTCTCACTATCTAATCCAATTTGTGGAGCATAAGCACTAACTACATTCATCACCTCTCCCTCAAGAACTAGTTTAACTATTATAATCCTATCCCCTACTCTTCTCATTGCTACCTCAACATCTTTCAATGTCTTATCTAGAATGATACCCACCCCATTTTTGTTCCTCTCCTTCCCAGTATACCGTAACTTGTAGCCTGTATCACCTACTTCTTTACTTTTTTCTCTTACCCATTTAGCCTTTTGAATTCTAGCAATATTAACTTTTCTCCTCTCCATGGTGTCGACAAGTTCCATCAACCTTCTTGTAAAAGACCCAATATTCCAAGTTCCATCTCCTCTCCATGATATTTTCCATATACGCAAAGAAAATAAAATTCAGCGACATTGTGACCTACTTCAGTCAAGTTGGTGGTGGTGGTGGTGCAATGAAGATAGGAGGAAGGAGTATCGGTGGAGGTGGAGATGAGTCTGAGAGGTGACTGTGATATGTGAGTGAGAGAAGCGACTGTGATATGTGAGTGCGAGAAGAGAGAAAGAAGATGGGATGGAGAGAGAGAGAAAAAGAAAAAGCTAAAAAAGTTACTAACTCTGTTCCACAAAGATTGTCACTTTTTTTTTTTCACACAGTTTAAGAGTATAATAAATAAAATGTTATTTTTCCTTAATAAATACATTTTTCTTTTTTTCATTAGTTTATTGCATTGAAAGTCTTTTTTAAAAGTAGTGGAGTAGTATTTCCTTTGAGAATATAAAACTTATGACAAATTTCACATTTTACCATAAGTTTTTTAATTCAAAGTTAAGTATTAATAAGGGGCTAAAGAAGGAAAATGGAGTAAAAAATAATGCTACTAATAGGAAGGTGACAATCTTATTGGGACGTCTAATAATGGAAAAGAGTGACAACCTTTTTGGGACAGAGGTAGTATTTTTTTTTTTTTTGAGAATATAAAACTTATAACAAATTTCACATTTTACCATAAGTTTTTTAATTCAAAGTTAAGTATTAATAAGGGGGTAAAGAAGGAAGATGGAGTAAAAAATAATGCTACTAATAGGAAGGTGACAATCTTATTGGGACGTCTAAAAATGGAAAAGAGTGACAACCTTTTTGGGACAGAGTTAGTATTTTTTTTTTTTACTTAATCATGATTTTTTTTTTTTAAATTTCAATTTTGACCAATATTTGTAAATGGGACAAAATTGCAAGTAATTCCTCAAAATGAGACAAAATTAAAAGTTTTGGACAGTTGTAAAAACACGCAAAGTTTTGGATTTGTTAGGTTATTAGGCCTAATATATATGATGCATGTCTTGAATTGAATATAATGCTGTTAATACCCACACTTGTGCGTATTGATGGAAGTTCTTATGGAAACTTTTGTTGGTAATTAATAGCTGATGCTATGCATTTGTCAACTCATATACAGTTACTAAATTATAATTATTGTTACAGTGAGGTCTACAGCATGGTATGCTAATTCCAGTGTCATCAAAGAGAAAATAATCAGAAATTCTGCTTTCTAACTTCTTCCTAATTATTTGGGGTAGAAGAAATTGAAAACATTTGAAACTTAGATACCAGCCACTTGTCTGTGTCTTCTCATGTTAGAGGTGATCATATAGTAAAAATGTGAACCTTATTGCTTTGTCTTAAGGTTTTGCAGAACTACAAGATACCATTCTGGTTGTTCATGGGTTCAAATTTTATAACATGTTTCAAAATTTTCTGCAATTATTAGGAATTTGATAAAAAAAAAAGTGATACTTGCAAAATTTATCTTCCACTCCAAGGAACATATGTGCACAATGCTTCTTATGACTTTTGTCCCACTATCTGTCCTTGGGAGAAAAACTTTTGATAAAATTTATAGAATGCTTGAGATATGAAGGGGAGATGTATCAATTGAGTGTGAGATTAGTGCTGTGGGCGATAAAATTGGTCGAATAAGCCCTTGGAGAAATTGTCTTTTCCTGGTTGTTTTTTAAACATTGAAGATAATTAATTAGCAATTTCTGCTTTTTATTTGGTGGATTACCTTACCTTGCTCTTTTCATTATTTCTTTCCCTGCCTTTTCTATGGTAAATCTTACTGCCAACCTTGTAATATGCATGCTTCTACATTTTAGGTCAGTGATGAAGAAGTTGAAGCTATTCTTCCAGCTGCTGCATATGCTCTGGCCAAGATACACATGCACCTAGTACATAGCGGGTACAACAAAATAGAGATTGTAACAAATTGAAAATATTTCAAGTTTGTTTTTTATATTAGTTCTATAATTTGGCTTGACATTGTTTGATTTCATATTTTATATTATCTTATCAGATTCTGTTATACAGCAAGGGGAGGATTTTGTTACTCAGAAGATGATATATTTGATTTCCGCGCAGGTAATGGCATTCCCTATTATAATGCTCCGGCCAATGCCATGTTTGAGTTTTTTCTTTTTCAAGATGATGCAAGCAATAGTTAAACAAGTTTCATTAAATATGGTAATGTTTCCAATTCCTAACATCAATACTTATTGAAAATAACTTTAATTCTCTAGTCATAATAGACATTAATGATATATAAAGCACATAACATGAAATTTAAAAATCTTTAAAGTTGACTATTAAGTTTCAATTATAAATAAAAAATTGAAAAAATTCGAAAGTAATATTGCTCAAACCATGCTCTTATATGACTGCTGAAAATGCTCTTTGATAACCTTTGTTTGGATATAAATGGGCTGAATCCCCATTAACTTAAAAAAATATGGGCCATGTAGATTTTGGGCTTAGAAAAGAAAAAAAAAGGTGAAATCATCTAGGGTTTCCACATTTTGTTTCTAGCTTTTTTCCTCTGCTTCTCTCATACTACAGACAGGTGTGCCTGCTTTCTATATTGCACATGCAAAATTTTCCTCCAACCTCGCTCTTGTTTTTCTTTGTATATTCTGCTGAGAAAGCGGCATTAGAAAGAAAAAAGGAAAAGAAGGGGGGGGGGGGGGGGGGGGGGGGAGGAAATGGGGGTGTTTAATGTGTAATGAACTACTAGCAGAGCATTGTCAAAGAAAAATAAAGGTTATATGGCATAGTGATTGTTACACCATTCCTGAGTCAGTCTGTCTTGGTATGTATCAGTTGCCAGTGATTTCAAAATAGCCACCCTGAAACAGAGTGTCAAATTGCACTGTGAATTGGTAGAGGCCTTATATTTCAACCTATGGGGGGTATACGAGTTTGGACCCCTGACTGCCTGCACCATGGGGCAGGGGCCAATTTTTCATTCCCTGTATCTTGGGTAAAATGATGTGTGTTTGTTGGCATAGTGTATTAGTGTAGCAAATAGTGACAATTATTGGCGTAGCATATTAGTGTTGCTAACATTAACATTCTTCAATAAGGATAATTACATGCACTGTAAGTGCTCCAAAAGAAGCTTTTAAATTTGAAATTTTCTGATATCTGGTCCTTACTATATTGTATGAGATATGTCGCTAACTTCTTGTGCCCATAAAATGTTGCAGACGATGGTCAAGATGTAGATGGCTTACCAACTGAAGGTGTAGAAATTACATGCTTTCATTTGGTAATGTGATAACTCTTGATGAGAACATATAGTTTTATTTCATTGGTCTTTTGTTTTAAATGACAATCCTGGATTTAGTGGAATGCCTTTGTGTGTTCATAAATGTGTTTTGATATATGTATGACATCAGACAATCGCAAAAACCCATAAGTTTGCACAAGACTTTTCTGTGGAAACCTTTTATTTGTCTATTTGTGTCTTCTTGTTAGTTTTGAGAGCAAGCAGACTCAAAATTTAGGTCAAAAGATCTGGAGGTATTCTTGTTAATTGTAGAGTCCAATTCTGATAATTTCTAAACATGATTACTTCTAATTTGTGTTTGGACATAGAAATTGCATTTTGCAAACTATTCTTGGACCACATCTTTCAAAAATATGAGCAATAAAGTTTTCTATACTTCAATTTGTGTGCTCTTTAATCTTCTCCCTGTCCATGTAGCTTTTTAGTTTGAAGCAAATCGCTCTGGGTTTTCAGTCATTGGTAAACAATCTTGTCATATGCTTGTTGCCATTTTTGACTTGCTACAACTCATTTCTTCTAGATGCATTCCTTGATATCTCTCTTCTACATTTTTTCCTTTTTTTTTTTTTTTTTTTTGTGAACATGAATAGGAATATATGCCTTGATGGGTTGTTTGTTTCCATAATTGGATCCTTTAGAATTAGGAGTTCTTATGAATTATGATTCTACATGATCCTAGTTTCTTTATATTTGTCTATCGTTCCCTAATATTTCAACTCATTGTTCGAGTGCTGATTGTGGTAAGCATAGAAATTGCTCTAGGTGCAAACATGCAGTTATACTGATCATTGCATTTTGTTTGGAAGGATGGATCCATCTAACAGATGTAAGGGGCAGGGAAAAAAATGAAGATGAGAGAAAAAAAAATGCCCCGTTTTTTAATATGATCAAAATAGGATATTAAGAAGGGAAATTTGCAGATTGAGACTTTTTCAGCTTTTTGCATAGTGTGGCTACTCTTAGGGCACAAATGTGCAACCTAATTGTCGCGAGCCTGAGACGGTTACAATTATAATAGATGATGGACCTTTTTAAGAATCTATATTCATATTACCAATAATTGCAAATTTGCATTGCCCTTTAAAAACTGAGTTCATGTCTGTCTTTTATTTGTTTATGCAGGATGGTGCTCATTACATGATTTATACACCATCTGATCCACTTCTCTTTGTTGCTGTCAAGGTAATTTCAGATAATATTGTTCTTGGAGAGACAGATGAAATCTAATGTTGCTTCTCTCAAACATAGAATTGCAGTCTCAATCATTTAATTATCACCTCTTTAGTGACATTCATCGAGTCTCATTTCAAAAATATATGATGTAACCTACAGAAAAGTTAAAAAGGTTCAGTTAATTGATGGATCCATAAAGAAGTAGCTCCAGGCCAAAAATTTGCAGAAAAAATCTGCATTTTGTAGAATGAAAGGCTCAATAAGCTATAGTGTTCAGAAATGGTAGAGCAGAGTTTTCTCTCAAACAATCACATAAAACCTACCTAAAAACAGGTTTTTGAATTTGAATTTCCGAATAGGTCATCTTTCATTCATTGTTCTAACTCTTATATAGTTGTGTTTACATAGATTATTACTAAAGAATAGTCTTAAGTCAGATCCTTACCTAAGCCATAACTTGCTTTAATCAATCTAGCCAAGTCCTAACTTACAAGAAAGACTTGCTTTTCTACTTGCTTTTCTACCTAACTCCACTAACTTGCATCACAGCCAGCTTCTATAACTGAACTCAAACTACAATTTCCCACCAAAATCCAAAATAACAAGAGTGTGTTTAAGTAAATTTTCAATTCTCAACACGCATTGAAAATTTTCTTTGATACCCCAAGCTTTCCTCTTAAATCTTCAAACTTAGCCTTATGTAGGGCTTTAGTAACAATATCGGCAATCTGCTCTTCTGTGTTGCAATGCACCAAGTGTATGTCATGGTTCTTTTCTGCCTCTCTTAGGAAATGGAACTTAACATTAATTTGTTTAGGTCTGCCATGCTGAATAGGGTTTGTGATTAAAGATTTGTTGTCCACATGGGTGACGCTAGCTTCCCTTTGCTTTAGTCCCAAATCAGTTAGGAGTTACCTAAGCCAAATAGCTTGGTTAGCAACTCCTGCTGCTGCCACCATGTGCTACCTCAGCAGTCGACTGAGCTACAACCTCTTGTTTCTTTGAATTCCAGCAAAAAATTCCCGAGCCAAGGGTAAAAGCATACCTTGATGTGCTCTTGCAATCATCAATGCTACCAGCCCAATCACCATCAGAATAACTTTCTAAAACTCCCTTTTCAGCCTTGAGAACCAGATTCCAAGCTCAATAGTTCCCTTCCATATCCCAGAACTCTCTTTGCTGCACTAAAATGTGTTGATTGGCGGTTTGCATCAATCTAGATGGTAGACCAGTTGCAAAAATTAGATTTGGTCTTGAGGCTGTTAGGTACAATAAGCTTCCAATCACACTTCTGTGAACCTTGGAATCTGCCTTGGTATCTCCATCTTCTTTTGGTAGTTTTTCATTCATTGTAAGAGGAGTTGCAACTGACTTGTAACTCTACATGTTGAAATTTTTTAATAAATCCTGGGCATACTTTCTTTGGGAGAGAAAGATGCATATTTTCTTTGGGAGAGAAAGATGCCTTCATTGCATTGATGAATTTCCATCCTGAGGAAATAATTTTACTTCCCCAGGATTTGACATCATATTCCAGATTCATTTCTTCTTTAAATTGCTGTAACAACTTTGAATCTCCTCCTGTCACCAAAAGATCATCAACATATAAAGACACAATGAGCTGATTCTCATCTTCACCTTCTCTAATATACAATGTAGCTTCATTCTCATTCCTCCTGAAGCTTTAACAAATGAGAGTCAATTCTACTGTACTAGGCCCTTGGTGCTTGTTTTAGACCATAGAGAGCCTTCTTTAACTTGTAAACCATTCCGCCACATCCAGGAGCTTGAAACCCTTTAGGTTACTCCACATAAATGTCTTCTTGAAGCAAGCCATTCTAGAAGGCTGACTTGACATCCATGTGACACATTCTCCACCCTTTTTGTGCCATAAGTGCCACCAATAGCCTAATAATATCGTGCCTGGCTATTGGTGCACACGTCACCATAATCCACTCTTGGTTGTTGTGCATAACCTTAGCAATCAATCTGGCCTTAAATTCTGACCCATCAGGGTTAAGCTTGGTCCTTCATAGCTTGAGGGTGGAGAATTTTTGTTTCTTTTCTATCATTTTCAAGCACTTCCTTCATAGCTTGATTCCACTCTTCAAATTTTGCTGCTGCTTCATAGCTTGAGGGTTCACTTATTGCTAGGTTGCATCTCTCATAAACTTCAGCTAAAGACTTGATTTTGAGTACTGGAGTGTCAGTAGTGAGCTCCACATCTGAGTTTCCATCTGCTACTTGATCTTCATTGCTTTCTTCTTTTATCTTTACATTTGAGCTCACCATAACCTTGTCGGTTTCAAGATTGCAAATCTTGTAACTCTTAGATTGTGCTGCATATCACAATAAAATACCTATTTCTTCCTTTTCATTAAGTTTTCCTCTCTTCATGGCTGGTACAAGAGCATAGCAGACTGCTCAGAGACTCAGGTGCTGCACTAATGGTTTGAACCTCAGAATAGGTTGTCTCTCATTCATTGCTCTAACTCTTACATAGTTGTGTGTACATAGATTGAGCACAAAAGAATGCTCTTAAGTCAGACCCTTACCTTAACCATAACTTGCTTTAATCAATCTAGCCCACACTTAGCTTTTCTAACTTACAAGAAAGACTTGGTTGGTGTTTGAAATTTCAGAATAAAGACTTGATAACCCGATTCAACACTGAAATTTAAAATTTTTGACACTTAATCATTTTAAATTGTTCGGTAACGCCTATCTTAAAAGGCTCAATAAAACTAAAATCACTTAAAATGATAATGTCAATTTTTAATTTGAAATTTACACTGAATATAATAAGTGATTAGATTTTTAAATATTTTTACAATTTAAAAATTATATTACTTATATTATTCAACACTTAAATTTTCAACCTTAATTTTTAGTTCCACCTTACTTTTCTACCTTATCCCACTAACTTGCTGTTGCAGCCAGCTTCTATAACTAAATTCAAAATACAAATTTCCCAGCAAAATTTCAAAGTAACTTGAGAGCATCTAAGTAAATTCTCAATTGTCAACATATAGAGTTAAATCTGAATTTGACCAAGTCCATAAATAAAATATTGCTGATATGGAAGCCTTTTATATTCTTCAAACTTGACCCAGTTATATTACTAATGAAATAACTAAAGACACCCTAGGAGGTCTAACAAAACTTTGAAACCCTTAACATGACACTAAACTTGATAAGCTGATCCCAATTTTCTTTTTTTGAAGCCTGATTTGTTGCCATTTATAATGAGTAGCTTCTTTTTTAAAGTTTTTTTTTACCATTGATTACATATATCAAAGGCTGAATTCTGAAGAACAGGGAGTCTTTTCATCTTTATGTTGGGAATGGAACTTACAAAATTGGATTTTGTTTGTTCAGGATCAACATGGACAACTGCAAGTTGCTGATGATGTAAGCAACATACATTTTAATAACTCATTTGCTATTCCATTCCTGTAGTTTTCCGTGTGTTGCATTAAGAATTAGCTATCTAATTTGAATTTTGATAACAAAGCATATTAGAAACTAATACGATGCGAAGACATGTACACCTTTGGCTCCAAAAACTACATCTCATTTTTTACATAGCATGTGCCATATAGACATACCTAGGAGGCATTTATGAAAAACCATGAAAACCTATGTCTAGTCAAGGTGATATGTTATAGTGCATATATCACTATTTCATTGACAGTTTATTGGCTTCAATTCTGTGTTTGTCGTTAGAAATATTGATATTGTGAATGTTGCATTCATATATAATCTCGACTTGCTAGCATTTTGGTGTATTGGTCATATGTTGTATGTATGGCTGCCTTGGTATGCGAGAGAACAATGTAAGATTGAACAAGATAGGACTGTCAGTGGACAAGCAAAACTGTAGTTAAATGACACAATATATGCCCAAAATGTCTTATTTGCATCAATTATTTTAATAATTAAATAAATAATGTATTAATTTATTCTATTAACTTTAATGTAAAAATAAATGATTTTATTGATTTAATGAATTTTAAACAAATTTATTGATTTAATTAATGTAAATGTTTCTTCAAAATTTCCAATATATTGTATATATTTTATATTTTGAAAAAAATTTATCTAGATTGTAATTATGTTTTGTACTTTATGTAATATGTATTGGTCTGTTTTATTACCTTACCAAATGCATTGTTTGTTACAAGCAGTAGTAATCACGAGCAACCAAAAGTAAGTAATGTCTTCATGTACAAAATAATAGCCATACCTCATTATTAGAAATTATGCCACTTCAAAGAAGATATTGCATTTGTCAGGATCTTTTGTACATGAGTGAACCAAAACATTCAAGTTTGAGGATCACATTACAAGTCACCTATGAGTTTTGAAGGACAAATACAGATATTAATTACACTCTGATTTCCCAAAATAGTTTTGCTTCATAGCTCCTGAATTCAACAAGATAAAATTGGTGACTAATGAAGGCTAAGAATTCAATAAATCATCTAGCAAGAATAATGGAAAAGGGTGTTTGGTTGCTGAGTCACATTGTTTGCTCAGCAGTATTTGTCTTTTATATGTATTGTTGTACAGTTAGTATTTTGCCATTTATAAGTATTCTCTGCCTTTTTTAGCTAGCTTATTGCTAGTTATTCTCTATACTGATGCATGAGGTGCATGTGCTGTTAACCAACTAATCTGAATAGTTACATTTTGATTAAGAAGTTGTTAAAAAGTGGAGATCGCTTGATTTATTTAGGTTCTTACACTAAGTGGATTCTTTCGTGGAAACAGGAGCTGTTGGAGGACCCTGCTATCATGTGTGCCATAGATGAGGAGACTGAATTCAATGCCCTGGTGGTATGTACTTGCTCTTTGCACAATCCATGAATTCCTTGCTGAGAAACTTGTATTGATTTCTGTCATAATATCACTTTTTACAGGAGGAAGAGGCAGTACTTCTAGAGTCCTTGATGGGTGAAAGATAGATCCAAAGTTTTTCCTTGGAGGTGACTTTAGCCAACGAATGGACAAGCTCTAAGGAGGTAGGACAGAGGGAGGCAAAAACCATGCTTTCAGAGAAGTGGTCACGGAAGAACTTCTATTCTAAATACGCTATTTGCGCTAGTGTTCCGCAAGTATATGAGCTAATTGAAGTATAAGAGCTTATAGTTATGATCCAAAGTTTTTCCTTGGAGGTGACTTTTACTTGTAACTGTATGGGAAAAAAAAAATGCTCACTCAGTAAAGCATGTAAAAAGTCACAACAGTTTAATTGATTTTTTGTTTGTTTGTTTGTGTATATAGACAATTAATTGCTATCTAAATTTATTGAATTATGAACAAATTCAGGTTACATGAATCTTCATTAGATGGTCATTCCTATTTATTTATTTATTTGGGTGGAGAGATAAAAAAAATGGTCCAAGTGTCCATGCATAACAGAGAACGTTCTCGGACAAAAAAAAACACGGCAATGTTACTTGTTGAGAAAATGGTAGAACAATGGGAATTTTTGTTATATTTTTAAAATATTAATAAAAGGGTTGTGTCAACAATTGACTAATGTATATTATAATCGCTCAATTCAATTTCGTTACATAAATATCAAAATTTTTTTTTTTGGCCAAATAAACTCCAATTCATTCAAGTACAAAAGAGAAGCAAGCCTAGGAAGCTGAACAACAATCCATACAGGGGAAAGAAAGCTATTGACAATAGAATTAGCCACCCAATCTGCAAATTGGTTAGCCTGCTATCTATCCAAGCAAAAATAACATTTTCAAAAGAG
>CATKHJ010201944.1:0-10227 GCA_949750685.1 Vernicia montana
TTGACTAAGTTCAAAGAACCATGCCAAAAATATAATTAACTAACTTCTTATAATTATATTTCCAGCACAGAACTTTCTATTTTTCACAGTTATGGCAATGAAATTTTCTTTTTAATCACTATGGCATATTTCTCTCATATGCAATTACCACTCTCATACACTTATTCACATATACTCATACTTGTTGAATTGAATCATTAATTCAACAATCAATCACAAGCATTAATTCACATTCAATATCATCATGCAATCAATATGATTATTAGGCTAGGGTATTACATGTACATCCTTCCTCTTTGGATCTGCATAACTCTTCTGCCTGTTGAAGGTTGTCTTTAATCTTTCTCTGATGATTGGCACTTTCTCCATTGTTTCCTTGATCAAATTTGGTCCTTTTATATGTTGTCCCTCATCTCCATCCAACAAACTGGCAATCTGCATTTTCTTTCATACAATGCCTCATATGGCGCCATCCCAATGGTGGAGTGGTAACTATTATTATAAGCAAATTCGATCAAAGGCAAATACTTATTACCACCAAAATCAAGCACACACATTCGGAGCATATCTTTTAAGGTCTTTATGGTTCTCTCTGATTTCCCATCAGTATGTGGATGGAAAACTATACTGAAATCTAATTGTGTACCCAATGATTCTTAGATAATAATGTGTCTCGCTTGTAGAGGATTTAGATATTTTGGCTTGCTAATAGAAATCTTCAGATATTTTAACTCATCAATCGAGGACTTCAGAAGTTTTTCTTACTGATAGAGGGATTTAGAAGTCCTACCTCATGTAGAGGACTTTAGAAAGCCTATCTCATATAAAGGGCTTTAGAAATCATCCCTCGCATAGAGGTCTTCAGATAATATGCCTCGTCAATAGAGGACTTTTAAAAATCCACCTTGCCTGGAGGTGTTCGTACAATGGGCCTCGTCTATTGAGGACTTTAGGAAGTCATCTAACCTGGAGGTCTTCAAATAATATGCCTCGCATAGAGGCCTTTAAAAATCCACCTCACCTATAGGTCTTCAAATAATGTGCCTCGCATAGAGGACTTTAGAAATCCACCTCACCTAGAGGTCTTTAGATAACATGCCTTGTCAGATGAGGACTTAGATAATAATATACCTCGTCGGATGAGAAATTTTAAATAATTTGCCTTGCGTAGAGGACTTAGATAATAATATACCTCATCGAATGAAGACTTTTAGAATTTCACCTCTCCCAGAGGTCTTCAAATAATGTACCTCACGTAGATGACTTAAATAATTTACCTCGTATATTGAGAACTTTAGAAATCCACCTCACTTGGAGGTCTTCAAATAATATGGCTCGTCAATCGAGGACTTAGAATCCACCTTGCATAGAGGTCTTCAAATAATTTACCTCGCTAAGAGAGGTTTTAAATAATTTTTCCCATCTATCGAGGACTTTAGAAATTCACCTCACTTGGAGGTCTACAAATAATGTGCCTCGTCAATCGAGGACTTAGAGATCCACCTTACTTTGAGGTCTTTAAATAATTTCCCTCACTTGGAGGTCTTTATTGCCTCACAGACTTTCGCCTAGCCGTACTAGGTCTTTTTTCCTATTGTAGGGATTTGCCTCACAATCTTTCGCCTAGCCATACTAGGTATTTCTCCCTATTAGAGGGAGTTGCCTCACAGTCTTTCACCTAACCGTACTAGGTCTTTCTCCTTCCTGCAAGGAGTTTCCATGCTGTCTTTTGCTTAGCCGTACTAGGTCTTTCTCCCTCTTGTAAGGAGTTGCCTCGTTGTCTTTCAACTAGCAGTAATAGGTCTTTTCCCTCTTGCAAGGAGTTGCCTCATGGTCTTTCACCTAGACTTATCTAGGTCTTTGGTGCCTTGCCTTGATAAGGTCTTTGTGTTGCATGCAACTCGCAAATTGATTTCAATAACTTGATGCTTTTTGCTAAGTCGAGCATTATTATTCTTACCAAATGAAAAATTTTGTAATCTTTCCAGTGACAAACAGGGATTACACGAGCATGTTTAAAAATCAAATAGAAGATGCATGATTTATGAATCACAAATTCATGCAATATGCTCATTCCTGCTATGTGGCAACATTTTCAGAAAAATTCATATGCATCATAAGTTCATGTGAAGTTCGAGTAGACTTTTATAATTTTATATTTACCACTACAATGAAGAGTGATTTAGCAGTATATTTGCAGGTAGATCATGTTGTGAGAAATTAGAAAATAATTTGCTCTCAAAATAAGTCTCAATTTAAGCAACAATTTGCATATGATGTGGCAATTGAGATGCATAATTAATCACATATCATTCTCAAATATGGTTTAGCATTTATGATTCATGATTATAGCAAATAATTTATTCATGCAAGAATATTAATATATTTACATCTTTTTTCAGGAAATAATAGTGCAAAATTAGATTTAAGGCATGAGAAATATAGAAAACATATATGGAGTGGCGTGAATGGCCTCAAAGATTGCTTGAAATAGTTATGGGTCTATGAAAATGCATTGTGAACTGGAGCAGCTATTTTTTACGGTCTGGTTTGCTGATTTTTGGTATTTGAATGCAAATCTATTCGAACTAGGGTCACAAAATGTAATACCCCAACCTTATGAGTTTTATGTATTCTTGGAGTTCAAGAGTTATGAGTGATTGTGAATGATTAAATGCAAGTGATATGGAGATTTAATGAAGAGGAATTAATTGGAATAGGATTGGATAGAAAGAATAAAGGGATTAAAGAAAGAGAAGTGGAGAATTTAAAATTTGTGTGATTTATTAGATGATCTTAGAGGTTGAATTATAGAAAGTTCAAAACATGAAAAATATTCATTTATATGTAAAATAATTGAAATTAAAGCAGTTTTGCATATGAGAATGTATGTTTGGAGATATAATAAAAATGGTGGAGACCGTTTGGACTAAAATTAGGTAGAATCAGGAAAATATTTACAAATTCACCATAAATTGTATAGTTCATATTTTGATCTGAATTTTTAATATGTTGTATCCTTATATGTCTATTTTAAGTAGGAAAAAGAATCAATTCATTTTGATAAGTATAGGGAGAGTTATAGTGAAAATAGTGGAGTAACATCTGTTACTATTAGGGCCATGCTTAGAGTCACGCTTGTGGGCATGCCCATGGAACAAGCTGAAATTTGACATATTCACTTCTGTGTAAAAGTCATGGTCACCACCATGGAATACACGGCCATGGGATAGCCCCAGACAGGAAAGTGAATGCATTTAATGCCCAACAACTTCCAAATGGATATATATGACTTACCTACCAAAAGTTGACCAAATAACACTCTTCCATCTTCATCTTCTTCATTCTTTCTCTTTCTTTTTCATCTCCAACCACTTATAACACCAAAAACTTATAAATTTCTTCAAGGAAACCAAAATTTAATCTATGGATTTCAAGATTCATCATGTAGAGGTAAGAAATTCTTGAAGCTTCTTTGTTAATTTTAAGTTAGATTTGTATATCTATTAAGTTGTAAGTTGAGAATTGAAGAGAAATAGATTTTTATATAGTTAATTAACTTGATTATGATATCAATTGTGGATTTGATAGTAGGATAGCAAATGGGTAAAGCTAAGAATATATGAATTCTTATATTGAATTAAGTAAGATTTGATGAGTAAATGAACTTGATTGTGGATTAATTAGCTTATTTGAGATATGCGATGTGAATTATTGATGAATATTAGATAGAAAGGAGTAATTTAATATTAGGCTATTAGATGAAGCTATTTACAATTCTAAGTCAAGATGAGTATTAATTGGGTTTATTTATATGTAATTCATTGATTGTAGACTTTAGAGGGGACCAAGAGAGTAATGAAGGGCATGATGTGGATCAATGATATTATGAGATGTGAAAGAAGAATTCATGAGCATAGAAGTGCTATTTGAATGTGGTGAGTGAAAAATATACTATCATATTTGTGTCTAAATCATTAATGCCTAATGTCCCTTCTTCCATTGTTATGCCATCAAGAATATGATTTGTTGAATTATAAAATAACCCATATTGACTTATGAATTAGAATGAATCTATTGTTTATCCATATGAAGCCTTTGTATCGATTTCAACTTTATTAGGCCAAATGTTATTATGTGAACCAAGCCTATAATTAATACTTGAAATATGTTAAACATTGTTAAGTGACCTTCCAAATCTTAAAGATACTAATAATTGATCAATTAAACTAAATAATGAAATTCATGTGTATAAGATCCGAAGTTATATCTAAATCAATTATTGATATTTTCTCCATGAAAATCATTTGAGAACTCCATAAAAGTTATAAAGTCTATGTATCTATAAATGTGTACACATCAATTGCTTAAACCACCATGAATATATGATTGTATCAAGGAATTGAAATTGCCTATTTCTTCACAAATCCTAAATAATTATTAACATTAACATATATAAGTATATATAAGATGTCCATGTTTTCCTTTCATATATGAACTATAAATGACACATGAAATTGATTGAACCATAGTATTGAATCAAGATATTGATTGTCCCATGACATTGAATTAAAACATTGAAGACCTAATTTTATTGATAGCCATTGATGTTGAATGATTGTTATTGATTATAGAATGACCTATATGACTCATATCAGAAATCCCCTAACTGATGTGAGGTAAAACATCAGACATTGTGCACAATGTACCTACGGATAAGGTATAATATCCAAACTCTTGTCTAGGAAGAGTATAAAGACCTAGCCATAAGACCTGATCAGTCTCGTGCAAGACCATGGGAGCAAGCTCTAAAATATGAGCCTCTGCTTCGGGCAAGCTATTAAGCCTCTGCCTTTATTTATCAAGGTGAGTATGCATATGTGCCTCTTACTCTTAGGCATGCTATTAAGCCTCTACTTCCTTTATCATGGTGAGTAATGCATATGTATTTTTACTTCCAAATCATGACCCCAATTTCTGCTAAAGTTAATATTTGTTCACAAGAATCCAATTGTTCATTTTTTCATTGATACCAAACTCATTTGATTCTAAGACCTATGAATCTTATAAGTTAATTGAATATGAAATTCATAAATTCATGACCCCACTTGATAATGAGATCTATTTGTTTCACAAGCCAATGGATCCTAAATTCCATAAACAAGTATTACATGTAAACTCCAAATTTCAATTGCAAATGCCTCATTGTTCAAATATATATATATATATATATATATATATATATATATATATATATATATATATATATATATACCTTTATATAATTTGATTTCAATATACAAAAAAATTTACATGATTATGTGGTTATTAAATTTCATAATTAACTATTTCCTTTTAACTATGTTATGTTGGGTATTAAACCTAATTATACATGATCTAATAAATTTTAATATTTCTTTTATACATATATGTATAAATTGTTGATCTTAAATTTGATTGAATATTTTTATATGATTTTCAATATCTATATTATCTTACCATAAATTATATAACTTAAAATTGTTAATTTGCCAAACTTATGTATGCAAGTTTTTCTAAAAACTAAAACTTTAATTATATAAGATCCGTTTGAATTCCAAAAAAAAACTTATATGTTAATACAATCCAAAATGTACTTAAATATGAACTATATGAAGCTCAATAACTCTATAATTTGAAAGGATTATATATAATTCAATGAATGTTAAGATCAATTTATAAAAATCCTTGAACAATGAAACTCATATACTATAATCTAATAATACCAAAAATCTTTCAAATTTCATGTGCCATTATTACAAGCCTCATATTGTCACACCCCAACTCCTAGAATATGACGGTCCTAGGTATAGGGAGACTTAAGGTCACCTCAATCCGTAGAACCCCTATTATATGCTGTGACAAGCATTTACACAATGAACATATTCCCAGATCATAACCTACAATCCCATATCCAGATACTCTTTACATGGCAATAGGGTATCTAAAGTATACCTTATGTATACCAAAAGGACACCAATCATATACCGAAGGTATTCTCATCACCTACTTACCATTATTGTTATACAATCCGTATCATCATTTATCATTACAGTTATACTTTAGCATTACCTGAATTATTCTTACAATATTAGAGACTATAATTAATAAACCAGAGATTTCATAATACCACTATGAACCATATTGACCGTGGAGCTCTAAACATAACTCTTTAAAATATAGTTACATTTAGATCATAAATTCAATCAACCTTACATAGTATAGGAAATCCTTAAGTGGAGAATGGAAGCTTGAGAATTTGCCTTATTTGATCTCCAGCAAACCTGAAAATAATAAACAACTAAAAAGGTGAGACAAGCTTAGTGAAAATGTAATATCTTAATATAATATGCCGGCTAGAATATGTATATCAGAATTAAGAATTTAGATTCAATAGGGTATCGATGAAAAGTTTTCTCTTTGGTAATCAAATATAGATTATGAATGATTCAACAATATTCAATGATATTTATATCAATGAAGGATCAATAATCAATGGATTATTATTAGGTATCACTTTAGCAGAAATATGAAATTTGGAAGCGGAATGCTTCCCACTGATAAATAAATAGAGTGGCGGCTAATGCCTTGCTCACTCACATAATCACTGAGTGCAAGACATATCAGGTCTCATGGCTAGGACCGACTCTCTAGCTAGGCGGATACACTATCCCTATCCGACAGGCCTTCTTACCATGTGCACATGACTGATGTATAATCCCACATCAGTTGGGGATTTCTGCTTATAAGGAATATCATTTAGCAAGAGTTCATAATATATGAACAGTAGATCATACGTAATTTAACATAGTATCAATGAAGGTTCTATATAATTTCAATAATGAGTTCAAGTGAATCTTGAGGTGTTCAATTGAATCAACAATTAACTATTGGGCCTAAGGCCATCAATGAAGTAACAATGGGGCCGAAGGCCAATAATAAAGTAGCAAATGGGCTAAAAGCCTATTTAAGAAATAATGATAGGCCGAAGGCCAACGATGAAGTAACAATGGGCTGAAAGTCATTAAGAAATAACAATGGGCTGAAAGCCATCAAGAATTAACAATGGGCCGAAGGCCAACAATATAGTAATAATGGGCTGAAAGTCATTAATGAATTAATAATGGGTCGAAGCCCATCAATGAATATCAATTTGATATCAATTAAAGGGCAAATGCCCATATCATATTAAAATATTACAAACTCACCTCAACTCCTTAGCTCCTAATACAAGCTCTTAACACTTTAGCGATGGTGCTCCTTGAACTTCAGCACACTTCCTCATCTTTTCCTTAGGTTCTACATTGAACTATTCCAATTAATCACAATTTAGATAATCATTTACCAACTTATCTATTGAACCAAGTTAGATTCTAGCTCTCATACTTCTAGATCTATACTTAGCATACAATCACATACTATCACTCTTAATCAACAAAAAGTCACATATCAATACAATCAATAATTCAACAATTCATACACATACTTTCACTATTGGGGCCGATTAGGCCTTGGACCAATGTCCAATTCCCTTTCAATTATAACTCACATTGGTCATTTACATATGTCAATTTAGCATGCCAATTATTGAAATAGAAACATGTTAAAGTTGGTCATACATAAATGATACGGTCAAGGGTATGGGCGTATCATTGCCCATATCACAAGAAAATCATCAAGTGTAAATGGTACGCCCAGAGGTATGGGCAAATCACTGCCCGTATCATAAGGAAACCATATAGTATAAATGATACGCCCAGAGGTATGGGCATATCACTACCCGTATCATAAGAAAACCATACAGTATAATTGATATGCCCAGAGGTATGGGCGTATCACTGCCCGTATCATTTCTCTAGGTATGATTTTTAGGCAAAATCCTCAAATGGCTAGAAAGGGAAAACACCCATTTCTTACCCAAAACTAAACTACTACTAAAATATGTAATGTATACAAAATTAAGCTCATTTCATCAATCAAAACATAGAGTAAACAAAGGATTTTAAAAACCCATTTTTAGTCAAACCCATCATCATCAAAATGAGAAAGTTTGAAATCTATTTTGGTAAATCATTTCCATACACTCAATACTTCTCAATCATGTTTACAATCATCATCTAATATCATTTTCTCAAAGAAGTTCCTTTTCTAGAAACCCATTTGGGTAAATCCTTTAAAAGAAAAGAGAAGAAGAAAAGAAAACATTCCAAGCCATAATCAAGCAAAGCATAGATAAAAAATTTAAGAAGAGACTTTAAATTTTAGGTTTTACCTTTGAAATCTTCTTGAGTGTTTGTGTCTTACCTTATCCAAAATGGAGAGAAAAGGAAGAAGAGGAAAATATAATTATAGGTAGTGTTTGATAGAAATGGAGAGTTGATGGTGAATGGTGATTCACTTAAGTTTAAATGAAAGGCTATGATTAAATCACGGGAAATGGATGGCTAGAATTGTATAGCTTCTAAGCGAAGCTTTGAAATTTCTATTTAATTTTAAAATCAAATGAAAATAAGATTATGGAAGATGTCTAGGGTCAATGAACCTTACCATTAGCAAATATAAAAATGGTGTTAGTTGAAAGCGGGACTCACTTTCCACTAACCAACTCTTAAGTAATTTTACCATCATTTTTAGTCACATTTTCTCTTTCATTTATTAGGGCCATAGCCGGCCATCACATGGGTGAGGTGAACCC
Source organism: Vernicia montana (assembly GCA_949750685.1). NCBI lineage: Eukaryota > Viridiplantae > Streptophyta > Magnoliopsida > Malpighiales > Euphorbiaceae > Vernicia > Vernicia montana. The sequence continues at coordinate 8,735 of CATKHJ010201944.1, forward strand.
CACACTAAATTCACATACACAAGCATAATAATTTCCATTTTGACAGTTCCAGTAAAATAACCATTTTGCCCTTTTTATGGTATATGCTACCATACTCATTTACCAATACATATATTCAAACATATTTAATTCAATTATATTCATATCAACATATATACACATGAACATCATAATCAATACAAAATGAATTCAAATTTATTTAAACACAATTTGATACTCTAAGGACCACGTTCGACTCTATCAGTCCAATTACCATTTGATTTTTCATTTCTTTGTCGTTATAACTATTATTTATGAATCGCATTGGTATAGTGTATTACATTCTACCCTCTTTAAGAAAATTCATCCTCGAATTTTTAAGGAACTCAACTTATTGAATTTGTCGTTGCAGTATTTTTCTATTACTTCCTCGGTTGTATTTTTCAATATCTTACTCTTGTCGTTAAACTTTGATCGTAAGGTTTGCTTTATCTTGACACTTCTTTACTATTCTTCTCCATATGCTAAGTGAGACATTAGGTCAATTTATTCCACTGCTGGGACAAAATTAGCCTGTATCATATCTCTCTCTATTCTTGCTTGAATTTCAAAGGTTTTACAGATCAAAAGGACAATTTATTCCCATTATTCCTTTAACATTAATCACTTGTTTTATCTAGTAGATTTTGAGATCATTACTTTCTTCTGTACAGTGCTTTACAAGTAATCATTCCAATATAAGAATGGTAACTATTATCATTGTTATATTTGTCCAAAGCGATTACTTGCTTCAATTTCTTTTAAAATTTTTGACTTCTTATTCATAGTGAGCTCCTTCTAAAGTTTGAACAATCCTTTTACTCTATCCGTTGCCATATTATGTATTTGTTAGAAATACTATTATTTTCATTTACTCCTTTTATTATCTTCAATAAACTTTTCATATTGTATGATTCTCCTTCTTAGAAGTTATATCTTACAAGATGTAAGTCATTTTATTGAGATACATGCAAAGGGGGAAATATTCTTAATACCCTTGTCTTCTTGAACTATTTAAGGGTCTCAATTGTAATCATTTCTTTGTGATCAACTTATTCACGTGAAAGTATACTATTGCCTATTGAAAAGACAAGTCATGACTTGCTTTTCCTTTGATCACTTCTGAATCAAATTCAGCCTTCTCAAGTGCGTGCAAACGAATAGTTTTCTACATTGGGTAGAGAAATCACCTGCAGTTGCACAACCAGTTATATCAATTGTAGTTATCTCCTAGTCATGACAAATGACTCTTTTCAGATTGATCAATTTTCTAGAGAGTGTCTTTTGTTGTGTACTCATTTACTCTCTTAGAGAAAATCAATCAAATCGCTATAAATTGAGGAGGAACGTTTCAACAACCTCACAATCAGATTTCTTACTTCCTTTCAAAGTTTTAAGAATTCATCTTACTTTTTCATCTAGTTCTTTACTTTATTCACTTCAGTTTCATGGCATTCTCTGCATCGTCTTCTTCT
>CATKHJ010202087.1:0-15152 GCA_949750685.1 Vernicia montana
TCTACGTCGCAAACTCAAGATGTCTTCTTTACCACCTTGAGTTTGAGGAGGGGTGTTAGTTGTATATTAGCTGTACATGTTAGTTGTCAATGGTAGTAGGTGTTAGAGTCAATATATTAGCTGTATAATGTTAGTTTGTCAATGGTTCTCCACCATTCATGACTGTAATAGTGTAAATGTTAGCCTATAAATAGATAATGTATCTTGTATCAAAACACACAAAAAGAAATATACAAAAGCTTCATTCTCTGAAAATTCTTGTTCCTTTCAATATTTCTTCTGAGTTAACATAATATATGTATATATCCAATATGATGACAAGAGGAAAAAAAATTAATATTAGACTCCGTTTGTTTTTGCAGAAAATAATTTGTATTTTGAGAAAATATTTTCCAATTAACTAATTTTTCGTTGTTTGATTACAATATTAAAAATTAGCTAAAAAATATTAAAAAATTTAATATATAATACTATAAATATATTTAAATTTATAAGAAATTCATATTTTTAAAATTTTATTGTTGAATATGAGAAAAAATACATAAAAATTATAAATTTAGTGATCGCTGACGACCGGTGGTGATTGTCAGTGATCGTCGAAAGCTAGCGATGATCATCGGTAGTTTTCGATAGTCAGTATCGATAATCGATGAATTAATATATTTATATTTATATATTTTTCTTTCATTATAATGAATTTTTTAAAATTTAAAAAATAATTTCTTGTTTTGAATATAAAAAGTTATTTTTCTTAAAAATAATTTAATTTTCTATTGACTAAAAAAATATTTTCCATTAATTAAGTGTTGCAAATATCAAAAAATATAAAAAATATTTTTCACAAATATTTTTAAAGAAACAGAACAATAAAAAGCTAAATTTGAGGCAGAATTCAAGTTTGTCTTTAATTCTAGAGGAAGAGATCAAAAGAGGATAGACATGAGAAATAAGAAACTTATAATTTGAACAAAGATACAATGCATGTGTGGCGAAAGCGAAACACGCCAGCCTGTACCTAATTTGACATTTCTCACTGCCGACTAACATATTCCATATTGGCAACACAATGTTTATACTTTTATATGAGTAAGTAAGTTGTAATATATATATTTATCTATTAATATATGGAATGAAAATAATTAAGTGTATATGTAAGAATTAATAATATAAATAAAGACGTTTTTGTGTATTAACATATTATTCACTTTTCGTACATTTATATATATATTTTAGATAATTCAAATACAAATAAATGAATATAAATACATAATTGAATTATTCAATTCATTCAATAAATAAATGAAAGGAAATTGAGAGTTAGACAGATAGAAAGATACCATTCCTTGACTCTTGACTTGCTTGGAAGTTGGAACTCTCTTGGACCCTTCACGAGCCTAATGGTCAAGTATTCTAGAACATATAAAAATAAAAATAAAAAAACAAAAATAAAAAGTATATAATTATAATAATAATAATAATAATATTATAAAACTGATAAAAAGCATTCCCGCTGCCTATTTTATTCAACGGATGCCTACCACGTGGGTGGCTGATGTCATTTTGTTGTGTTCTTCAGCGGGCATGATCTTTTTTTTTTTGGCCAAATCAGCGGCCATGATCGAAGTATTCACTTTTTCAGAATACCGCACTCGCGTTGATCTTTCCTTGTTCAAAGCTGCTTGTTAATCACGTGTTATGTTTTGATTATGATCGAAGACAAAGTCCCACACTCAAGTTCTCACTATCTCCACCGTCCGATCAAAGTTGATTGTCCAATCGCCGTTGATTAATCAGAAGTCCATATAGAAAAAAAACAAAATCTAATTACCAAATCCGAGGTTGTACAAAAATATGAAAACGGCAATTTTAAAAAATATAGGATATAAAATATAGAGAAAATAAATAAATATAAAAAAAATTATAAGAATATATATATATATATATATATATATATATATATATATATATATATATATATATATAATAATAACAATAATTATATAATAAGAAAAATAAAATCGAAAGTGAATATTTTTATTTAGGAGTTGACTTAGGTGAATTGACTTTTTTTTTTTTAATTTGAAAATGAATTTTCATTATAAAAATGAGTTTTCAATTTTTTCAAATTATAAAAATATGTTCGAAATATTTCAGACAGATTTACACGAATTTCCAAGTAGAAAACATTTCTAAAATGCGAAAATACGACATTTTAAAAATTTTCATGCAACAAAGATCAAATTATTGAGTGTACTAAATATAATATATCATTATCACATAAATGTAGAATCCACCCACCATAAATTCATATGAGATTCATATATTGTGAATACAGAATGTGCTGTTTGTTAATTCATTCCATGCACCCAATAATTTCTCAATATTATTTTAGATAAATAAATAATAAAGAAAACGGCTATAATTATAAACATTATTAAGGAAAGACGACCACGTGGCAAGCAAAGAGAGGACCAATACGCACAGCCATAAGCCTATCACGCGTCTCGGCTTCTCTCCCACTATAAAAGGCCTTAACCCCTTGGCTTCATAATACACAAGAAGCTTTTATAGAGAAAGAGAGAGTCTCCAGATTTGAAAGAGACAAAGAGGTATCTTCAGCTGCTGTGGAAAGGTTTCTTTCGAAAATAAGAGAAAAGTTTTTGCAGTAGCTTGAAGAATCTCCAAATTTAATTTTCTATATCAAATCTCTCAATTTGAATCACAAATGGCTCGCTCTTTCTCAAACGCAAAGGTTTTTTCTGCTTTGATCAGTAAGGCAATCAACAGGAGAGGATTTTCAGCTGTTGCACCACAAGCTGCTACGAGAAGCAGCGCGATGGTCAATAAAACAAGAGAGGAGATGGTTGTTTCCACCGAGAAGATCTCTTGGGTTCCAGATCCCTGTACCGGATTCTACAGACCGGAGAACGTTGCCAAAGAAATTGACGCGGCCGAGTTAAGAGCAATGCTATTGAAGAAACACTAAACATATTAAAAAAAAAAAATTGTTAGATTTTTCAATCAATAATGGATGGACGTGAGGTGGTTCTCAGCTTTTGAAGAATATCGATCGGCCGGCCGCAACGACCTTGCGCGTATTATGCTATATTTGTTGTAGCTCCTCTATCCTCTCTGTTTTTTAGGGGACAAGAAGAAGAATTTTTGCCTTGTAATATTTTCTTCTTATATGAATGGAATCATTTTAATTTTTTCATATGGTGTCATTAAAAATATTTTTTTACAACTTAATTATAAGATTAAGCTTTTAACTAGATTTAATTAATATTAGTGAGGTTCATTATAAATTCAACTTTAAATGTTAAGTTTGCACATATAAAATATAATAATGAACAAATTTAGAAGTTTGAATAATTATGATAATTCTTTTATTTTTTTTTAAAATATAAATATAACTTTGATAATATTTTACATATTATAAATTTAACTTTTAACATTAATTATTTTTTCAATGATTAATGAAAAATAAATAGAAAATCAGGAGTCACTATAATGTTTACGTATTGGTTTTGGATTTAGAAAAAAATGAAATTTGTTAAAGGAATCCACACTTCTATTCACAAACAACTCAATTTACAAATAGGTCAACAAACCACTGGATTTTGCTTAATTTTTTAAGAAAACTTAATTATCTTTAACTATTTATATAAAAATGATAAATCTGAATAATTAAAGGATAAATACGACAAAATAGTAGCGACAATGGATAATTGTTTTTTAATTTCAATCAATGATTTGTTGAAACATGTCGCAGTTGGACAACTACAGAATCATTATAATTATCCTTCTTTTTTTTTTTTTTTTTTTGAGGAAAATGATTATCCTTATTATTATTTTTTATGAAAAATGATATTATCCTCATTATTAAAAAAAAATAGATAAATAATACTACCTCCTCTCAAATTCACAGCCAACTATTACTTTTTTTATCAGCACAATTATTTTAAAGGGGAAAAATAAAATAACAACGAAAGTTTAAAACTAGTAAAAGAAACTCCGGCACCTCGCTCTTTCAAACAACGCTTTCCACGTGGACCGCTGACGTCAAGTTATTGTGCTCATCAGCCGCTGTGAAGCATTCAACATCGCGTTTCTCTTGTTACTGCTCTGTTAAATGTTAATCACATGCTTCGATTTTTATTAGAGAAAAAGTCCATACTCAAGTACTTTACCCTATCAACCGCTAGATCAACATTGATGCTGTAATCACCCTTGATTAAGATTTAAGAAAAATAACTGAAAAATATTGGAAACTTTTTACTTATACCCGGAATATATATTAATTTAATAAAATAAAAATATATAAAAAAAATAAAATTGATATTTTTTTACTTAATAAATAAATAAATTACATTAATTAAAATTAAGTCTATGCATCAGTAAAAATTTCTTATTTTAATGTCAGATAATCCATAAAAGATAAGTAATATGATAGTATTTAATATTTTAGGTAAAAAAAGAAAACGGCAATAAAGGACAATTAAACAAAGAAGAACACGTGGAAAGCAAAGAGAGGTCGAATAGGTAATTAACAATAGACCGAGTTTGACTGAGTCGGTTTAACCCTAGTGGCTGCTATTCTCTTTTGGAGTCTGACGCGTCTCTGCTTCCCTCTATATAAACCCTTCGAGCCCTTCGTTTCTACCCACACAAAGAAAGCGTTTTCTAGAGAAAGAGAGAGTTTCCAGAGAGAAATCAAACACTGCTGCGGAAAGTTTTATTTCTATCGAAGAGAAGAGTTTCTGCAGTAGTTTTGAAATCATTCTCTCTGTATTTAATTTGAATTATAGCAATGGCTCGCTCTTTCTCAAGCGCAAATGTTCTTTCTGCTTTGATTAGCAAGGCAATAAACAGAAGAGGATTTTCAGCGGCGGCTGCTGCTGCATCAAAAGGAGGAGCTGCAAGAAACGCCGCGATGGTCAAGAAAACTGGAGAAGAGATTGTTGGATCCACCGAGAAGGTCTCGTGGGTTCCAGATCCCCGTACCGGATTTTACAGACCGGAAAACGTCGCCAAGGAGATTGATGCGGCTGAGCGTAGAGCTATGCTTTTGAAGAAAAACTGAACATGAACAAACACACACAAAATTATTCTTTTTGAAAGGATAGATTTGATGAGGTGGTTCTAATGCGCGGTGTATTATTTTACAAGTTTTGTTGTGGCTCTTCTGTCCTTTCCGTTTATAGGGTTTTGTAATTTTTCTTCTTATATTTAGGAAATTAAATAATTGAATGATTAATTCCAATTTAGTGCGATATATCTATATATTTTTTAAACTTCATTTCTCTCTTTCCTCTGATTTCATTCTTGTTCTGTATCCACTAGATTTTTAGAATCTTGCATAATAATTATCTTTACTGAGAGATTATCATTATTATTATTACTCCCTTCGCTTTATTCCAATTATATATATAAAAAAAACAAATAAGAATGACTAAATTATTATTATTTTTTAAATATTTAAAATTAATCTATTAATTCTTTCTTACTCCAATAAGATTTTCACTTTTTCTATCTACAAAAGTTTTTGCTTCCTAAAACAAAATTTATAGTGTATAATATGGATTGCTGTCATCAATAGATATTAAAAATATATATATATATGAAAAATGAATATAAAAGGGTTTTTTGAAGTTGTTGAAATGACTTAAAATTATTCTAAACTCAATTATTAGGAGTATTATTTTATGCAAGTTAGCTATTTGTTTTAACTAGTTGAGAAAAATATTTATAGATGTAGGGAAAAAGATGTATAGATAAATGCGGTGAATTGCATTTGAAAAAAAAAAAATGCGGTGAATTGTAAAGTCCTGAGTCCTAGAAAAAGAGGCTAAGGATGGAATGGTTTAATGACAAGGACAAGCCCAACTTGTCCATTTGGAAGAGCCGGATCAGCGATATCAAGTGGGTATGCCCTTATTGATGCGCTAACTTGCAAAATTCAAGAATAGTAACTCAATTTCGTTTACAACTTTCCACTGGAAAAGCTTTTCTCTTTTTCTTCTTTTGGCTTCTTTTGGGAATGTAATGGGAAATTGAGTGGCTATAAGCGCCTATTTAATTTAGCAGCAGCGGTCAGCGTTAACTATGGTGTGTTTGATTCAATGGCGACAGAGTTATAATATTTAATAATTGAGCTGTTGGAATTAAATTAAAATTTTTTCACATACAAAGTTAGTGTGGGACATTTACTTTTCTCAAAAAGATGGTGCACTTCATTAATTTAATTAAATTTTAAAAATTAAATAATACTTTATTCTAATTTCAAAAGTTAGCCTTTGAAAAATCAATTGTTAGCTTACCAACCAAATGAATATTAAGGTGATATTTGATAAAAATGAAAATTAAGTGTTGAAAATTTAAATTTTAAATACTGAATAATATAAGTAATATAATTTTTAAAATGTAAATTATTTAAAAATTTAATCATTTATTGTATTCGATAGAAATTTTAAATTAACTGATTTTTGACTTGGTTGAAAACTTTAAGTTGAGATTATTTTATGTTATCAAACCATTTTAAAACTATTAAGTGCTAAAAATATTAAATTAAGTAATAAGTTGAGTTATCAAAAGTGGATTTGGTAAAACTGAAAAATTAAGTGTTGAATTTTAAGCGCTGAATATAATAAATACTGAAATTTTTAAGTGTTGAATATAATAATTCTGTTTGATAATTGTTATTACTGAAAATTATTAAATTTCTTTATTAGATATAATTAACCATAATATATTGATATTTAAGTTTCATTCATTAAATACAATTTTAAAATTAAAAATAAAAAAAATTTAAAAACAACAATCATATTATAATAATATTTCTCATAAATTTTTTTTTAAAAAAATATTATTAAACTTTAAATGAAAATTTAAAAATATACTAAAGGTATAAAAGTCACTTTAATAAAAAAAAAATTTAAAAACTCAATAGTTGAGCGTGTTTAATAGAAATTTCAAGTCAAATATTTTAACTTACCATTTTAATTAATTTTTTACTTAATTAAAAATTTTAAATTGAAACTATTTTATGTTATCAAACTATTTTAAAACTAATAATTGCTGAAAATATTAAATTAAGTAATAAGTTGAGTTATCAAAAATCTGTCACAACTAACATTTACAGTATATTTAACTATAATTTTAAGCTCAAATATATAATATATTTTTATTATTTTTTCAGTTGATATATAATAAACTTAACTCATATATTTACTACTTATTTATTATTCAAAATTATTGAAACATAATATTTAAATTTAATAAATAATAATAATTTAAGAAAATGCAAAAAATATGACTATGACCAATTCAATTTAATTCCTTCAATAAAATCTAATTTATTATTATTCAATTAAAATTAAAATATTTAGAGTAATTGATGAGAAGTTAATTTAATTTTATTTAATTTCTCGTTGCAACAAGGATAGTGTTTTCTAAATTAAATTTTCATGTAATTTCCATATATAAAAAGTGTAAAAAAAATTATTCTTATATTTTTGGATTTCTAATGAAACACTTATCCAATCATTGAATTGGCGATATTTTATTCTACAACCTAAATGATTATTGATCGTTATTCCTTAGATAATAGGATTGACTTTTCAATCCTAACAAAGACATTTAGTCAACTCTTTTTTATTTTTGTTTATTATTTTATTTATGATAGGTAGCAGTTGATTAACTTAACGTGTTGCTTAGTGCTACTGATTCAAGGGGGAAAAAAAAAACAAATGGAAATTGCTGACCTTCTTCTTGATGAAAAATCAACCAATCAATAATAGAAAATGCTATGTTCTCTGTTGTTTCACCCCTTAATGATTACCAATTTGTGATGGAGGTTAACACTGTCAAGCAGAGTTTTTAGATTTATTACTTCAAATGATGGTGTAGGTGCATGAACAGGCCCGATAGCATGCTTAGCTGAATTTTGGCTAAGCAAATCCAATTGAAATTGGAGCAATAACACCCATAAAGCTAAACATTTGATACCTACCACTGAAATTCAAAAAATTGCCTACCACAGTTTTCAGTTCTATATCCAATGAAATTAGATTTCACTTATAGGTTGTGGCTGAAGATGAGATGCAAGCAAGATGATATAATCACCCAGCATATTCCAAGTGGCATACAAATTCAAGAAATTGGAATAAATGAATAACATAGTTACTGATGGAAATGCTAATATTTGCAATGCTCAATCAGCAAATCAAGAAGTAAAGACCAACAAAATGGCATTCCAAGGAAAGAGACATCTTTGAACTAATGGACAGAGAAACCAATGGTGAAATGGAATCTGTCAATTCATATTCTCAGCCAAACAAGTTTTTGACTACGCACAAGAAAACTAGCTAAGGAAAGCTTTCATTGGAAAAAATTCCAATATTATGTTCTGAAATGAACTAAAGAAAAAAAGAAAAAGGATAAATTATGTTCCAGCTCTACTCTTTGGCTGAGTTGGTTGTGCGTACACGGCTTCAAATCTACCGAGAAACTTCAAATCTAACAAGAAACTTCAAATCTGACAAGAACTATTATGGATAAAAAATGTCTCCCAGATAAATTAACACAATTGCAGTCAAAAAGAAAAAAGAAAAAAAGAAAAAAAGATACACTAACTCAGAGCCAATTAGCTGTAATAATTATTCTAATTACGTTCTTTTCTTCTTTGAATCATGCCTACTTAGCACTTCTGTATTATATTGCCAAAAGAAAATAAATCGCTTCTATATATATTGTACATGCTGGTAAACAAATGGCCAACATGGTTCCTCACAGAAAGGGAACAAGTTCTAATTTCCCTAGTGTCACTATTCTAACAGAGTTCCTCACATTATATCTCACTGAACCTAACAAAAACTTTCTCCCAGTTCACAACTATAGGTGCTGGTGAACAAATGGCATTTATTCTAGTTCCTTGTTTAGACAGCAGGAAAGGGTGCACTCTACTCAGCTCTTGACCAACCAAAATCCTTAGTTTCAACAGAGAATACAGAAACTTTAATAATCGTACTAACCTAAATCCAGCCATCCAGTTTTATGCCTGTCCAGTAGCTTCACACGAATCAGCCATCCAATTGCTTCCAATATCATTCCCCAAATACCAAGCCCATGTTAGGTTTTTCTTGCATCATGCAAGGTTCAATCACAAATTCAAAATGGAAAAATTTTAATCCCTCATTAGTTTCAAATTTTAATCCTCTTAAATGTAACCTCTATCCCCGAGGATGAATGACCACGGTAAGACTTTCAAGAACCATACAAGTAAATACAAAGTCAAAGATTTCAAATTTCAGCCAACAAAGTGTCTTTACTCTTTATAGCTAATGCATGTTTCAGCTATCATCAAAGTTAGCAATCAGTAATCTATCAAACCGAATTCTAATTCTCTCCCGTTGGTAACCATTTGAAATTAACTTCACAGCCTAATCTCAATCAATTAACACTCTGTTTCTTGGTAAAATAAACTTTGCAAATCTTGGTAAAATAAACTGTGAAAATAGTCTCAAAACATGAAGTTGGAATTAGATTTTTGTAAATAATTCCATGAAACCATTTATCTAATAGCACATACCGCAAACATGTTTTTGAAACTTAAAAACTAACTATATAAAATCTTTATGCAACAAATCCAAACCTGCAGTTTCATTATGTCTTCACGGAACAAAGTGAGCAATCAGTAAGCTAAAAGACAGTAATAAGCACACTATGTTAGCTTCAGAAGGCCAATGCTGTCATATTGTAGTTGTAATGGCATCAAAAAGGTAGTTTTGTAGTTGTAATGGCATCAAGATTCAAGAGGGCTAAGATGAAGACTCAAAATTCAAGTACCACGTAAAAAAAAACACACACAAACAACCTTTGGAAAAAGTAATTAAGGAAATTGGTTCTAGAAAACTCCAACTAATGTCATGCAAGGCAAAGAAGAAATATGATAAATCAAATATCAATTCTATAATTTCTAAAAATGGGGAGATGCAATTAGCTCTCTTGGTATTGATTTTGAATTATTGGTAGATATACCAAACTTGTCATCTCACATGATATATGTAATACCCAAAAGTCCCTTAAGAACAGTTTTCATTAAAATAGATAAACATGAAGAGTCAGCAACTCAGCATAGAATAACAAAATAGACAAGGAAATGATTTGCTACAGAATGTCTCTAGTCTAAACCACAATTACAATAGTTCTACCTTGCATCAAGGTTAGCATTCAACAATTATTTAAAAGTTAAATGCTAAGAGAGTTTCGACACAATTAATTTTATGAATAAAAATTCAGGAATTTTACCACCACCTCCTACTTCTGCACAGGCAAAAAGCTATCTCATCAAGTTTACTGACGCATATCAAAACATCAAGTGGACCTATAAACTATGCCAAAATAAAACAGCTGAAAATCATCCTATAACAAACTTAGTATGAGATAGATAGCATATCACTGAATGCTAATCTCCAAGCATATCACTGAATGCTAATCCCCAAGCAATTTAATAACGTTATAGCTTATCCCCTTATGTAAGAACATATGAAACGTCAATTTGCACAAGGTTACTATGATAACTGTCTTAGCTACTTCTAATAGTCATAAAATGGATCTCGTTGGATATTCGCTTCAGAAGTTACAGAATTAACAAATTAGATCTACCCATAGTATGAAATATGTATTTACAGCGAATATTTTACATCCATTGTGGGTGCCAACAGAAAACAGCTAAATACCCTAACTTAGATGCAATGTTATGCTTCCCAATTTCTCCCTTCTCACTCTACATACAAATCCCCCTTTTAAGAAGTCCACATAAGAGAACAAGGAACATGATAAAAGCCTATTAAACATGTAGTTTACCATAACCTCATCCAAGGCCATCACTAAAAAATTAATATGGCAAAGATATCAACAAAATACTAAAAAAATTAACGTTCTTGCCCATTACGATCACAAAAGATGGGTTCTTTGCCATGCACCATTTTGAGTCATTTAATAATTCAATGAGAGAACACATTCCAGGCAAAGGATTAAGCTAGAAAAACACATAATTTACATGAACACACAAACCCAAATATGCAAACTTTCTTTACCTTTACCCCCAATCAAATCAAATGTATTACTAAGATTAACAATTTCCAGTAAACAAACAGACCCAAATTAAGTCGTAACCCAATCAGAACCAAAAACATCTCATCATCCAATATTTCATTAGCACAGAGAATTAAAAAGATTCCTCGAACTTATTCTAACAATTAAAATCACTAAGTTGAGGAAACAAAAGGATTGGATCGAAGTTTGCTTACTTTCACATAATTGCAATCCAATCCGCACCCACACTGCGGGCACTCATAGAAATTAATAATCGAGAAACTCGCCGACGCAATTCCAACAGAAAAATAAAGCTCGTCATTGTCTCTAACAACCTCCACAATATTCAACCACCAAAACAGCACCTTGACGCTTATGCCACTCAATTTTGTGAGTTTATTCTTGCTTATGTAACCGCTGATTGTCGATTTGTATTTCAGCTGATACGAACCTTCTAAGGAGAAAGCGCACGAACCGTTCAAATAGGCGTTGAATCTACCTGTGCTTCTGTCTAGTTCGTACCCGGTCGCTCCTTTAGGAAGGAGACCAATTGGGAAGTTGTACCCGGCGAGAATTTCGTACGCCGTCTGATCATCATCGGCGACGGCGGCATGAAATGAGACAGCAAGCGAGGATAGGAGGAGAAAGGTAGAAAAGGCCGCGAAAGACATGTTTGTGGGTCTTGTTCTGGCCCAGAATGGTATCAGGGGAAATACAGTAGAGAATTTTTATTTTTCTACCTCTCCCAAGAAAATATTTGTTATTTTCTGGGAAAGTTAGCCTGGACTTGTTTGGCAGCCACCTAGAAAGCCACGAATGATGATAAAGAGAAGAAAGGAAAATGAGGTACGTCTCTGTGGGACGGGCAGAGATACGTCGCCGTTTGCTAGAAGTGACCATGTATACGACAACGTTTTAGCAAGTTTTCAATCCTAATCGTTGGTATTGACTATTGAGGGTCTGATACAGCACGCGGTGATTTAACAAAGACAGGACAGCACGTTGCAAAGGGTTTACACGAATTTTCATGCACTTTGAAAAGTCGTTGGTGGGTATTTGATTACATTACTGTAGGGGACCCTGTTATTTCACCCGCATGCCCTCCATTTTTTTTTTTTTTTTTTTTTGTCTGAGCACATGCCCTCCATTTGAAGGGCTGAAAAGCTTGATTGATGGGGACACAGCCAGACAGGGCCCTTGGCCACCTGAGTTAGGTCTAAATCTGAACACGATAATCAAATATATCCAACCGTATTAAAATACCGAATCAAAAATATTTAAGATCAAAAATATTCGTTGACAGTTTAATTTTTTTTTAATCGAATCATCTTGAATTTTTTTTTTTATAGTTTTAGAGATTAATAGTTATCCGTGTCGAAAATCATGCCGAACCGAAAAATTAAAATTAGAACCGATATCCGTGCCGAAAACTATACCAAACCGAAAAATCAAAATTAGAACCGATTTTATATATATATATATATATATATATATATATATATATATATATATATATATATAACATCACATTCTAAGTAAATTTAATAATGTATAAATAAAATTTAATTTTCGAATTAATTATTACATTGCAATTTTGTAAGTACAAGCTAAATTTTGAAAAAAAAATAATAATTTGTATAATATTAATATTATCTTAAAATTTCATTAAAAGTTAATAATTTGTATAATATTAATATTAATAATATGTTATGATTAAAATCCAAACGAAAAATAATTTAATTATTTTATCATATGAGAAATTTTTTAACTTTGAATAATTATAAAATAATATCCATTTGATTATACAACTTTAAATTTTGAAGGCATTGATAATTTCATTAAGTAATGCAATAATTTTATATACAAATTTGATGCAAGTTTTTTTTTAATAGATTTAAATTTTGTAATCTCACAGTTTATAAACTTACGACTATTATATTATTAATTTATTATTAAGCCATCTAATTTGTGTTGAATCAATTTAATTTTATGATGACATGGTTTATGACTTGTCCCGAAATTTTGGAAGCCTCGACCTAAAGGGTATTTTCACTGAGGTTTGTAGTAAAGACAAAGAGCGAGGGCTGATTGTATCAATATTAAAAATATAATATTTAATTTTTAGTCTTGATTTAATTTAATCAATATTATTTTTTAGTATTACATAATTTATTTTTCATTTATAAACTTAAATAAAAATTAGTTAATTATAAAAATATTAAAATTGGCTCATAATATTCAAAATTAAATTTTAAAAACTACGTCGTCGTTTAGTGTTCATAATTTTCTCTACAATCCTAAGTATAAATTAATAATTTGTTTTCCACACAAATCACCATCGCCTCTCTGCACAGCACACACAGCCCCTCTCACTCAGCATGTCCTTCACACAGACCAATACTGCCGCACGTTCCCTCCATCCATTTTATGGCCGGCACATCCACGGATCCACGTTTTAGTGTTCATAATTTCTTTCTTTTCTATGTTGGGGATCAAGACCCGGTGTCAAATCCACTAGAAGCAACTGTGGGTTTGTTGATGACTCAAAATCACCATCGGTAGACCCACCGCCAGTGCCGCACCTCACCAAACCACCAAAAAGCTCAAAGGATTGACCCAAGCAAACCCAAAAAAGGAGCGATTCCTCAATCCAGCTTGAAGCTCTTTTTGGAAAATCTGGTAATTTTTCGTCTCTCTTGTCCATCATTCACACACTTGATGAATGGATCTTCGAACAATTCTTTTGCTTGTGTTTTTCAATATGAAAAGTGTTAAATTTTGAATATGATAGTCTATCAGGCTATTTCCAACGTAACACTAAAACACTAAATTTGGTGTGAAATTTGCACTAAATCACTCCAACGTATTACTATTTATTGCACTAAATATAGTGCTGTGAATAGTGGAACGCCAAATTTGGCGTTGCATTATTCACTGCACTATATTTGGTGCAGTGAATTATCCAGTATTTTTTTATTTTTTTATTTTAAATTATTATTTTTTTTAATAATTTTTGTTTTAAATTATTAAATGAAATAGATATTACATGCAATATTTAAGCACTACATATATATTAAATTTTTTAACTTAAATTTACAATATGTTAGAATTTTTATAACATTTGTATATAATTTGTTTTAAATTTAAATTATTTTTTTTATGTATTTTAACAATAAAATGTTAAATATATGAAACAAAAATTAATTAAATAATTTCTTAAAAAAACACATTCAAACATTAAAATTTAATAATAGTCAAATTAAAAATACATCATAGAGTAATAAAAAAAACACTGACATAAATCTTAAAAAATACAACCCATAAATAAATAAAATAAAAAATAAAAAATATATATAAACTAAAGCATTGATTTAATAATCCGAAAGATCATTTATAGTTCCTTCAAGATAATCAAAATATTGACCAAAAACATTTGAAGGGTTTTGAGATCCTTGGTCTTCTTCTTCAGATCCTCGGCCTTAAGATCCTTCTCCTTGTTGTCCTTTTTGAGATCCCTGTCATTGAGCTCTTTTTTGCATAATTCTAATTTGTTCACTACGAATAAACTCACGTAAGTTCGGATCAGATATGGAATTCAAATCTTTTAATAAAATTTTATTCTCTTCCTTAAGTTTAGCCACAGCTAATTTTCGCATTTGGAGTTCATGACACTGTTGTGAATTTGAGCTACCTTTTTTTAAAATTTCAACAAGGTGTTGACTTTGTTGAATAATTTTTGTAAGTTGTTCATCATTTTTTCTTTTTCCTTTTGCTTTTTTCACCCCATTAGGTCGTTCAGTTGAAGTAACACCAATTTCCTCATTAGTTATATTAAGATCAAATGAAGACAAACCGAGAGATGCCGATGTGGGAGACCCTAAACTGGGAGAATCTGATTGGGATGAAACAAAATTACCACTTGGTCGTTGAAATCGAGATGCTGAATTGTTGGTGTTGTTATTTGCAAATTTCTCAATATCTTTAAGAATGGGCCACAATGATCAAATTTGAATCCTTTCTTGTAATGTGGGTCTTCTGCTAATAATATTTTAGCT
>CATKHJ010202109.1:0-20789 GCA_949750685.1 Vernicia montana
ATTAATTAATTAATTAAAATATTACAAATTTAATTTAATATAAAATGACTCCTTAGTTCTTATACATTAAAATATAATTTATAAAAAAAATATATTTTATATTTTAATAAAGATAAAATATATTTTATCTTTATTTTAAAAAAAATATTCAAAACCGAAAAGAGATAAAAAAAATATTTTTTATCTTTATTAAAATATAAAATATAATTTTTTTATAAATTATATTTTAATGTATAAGGATTAATAAATCATTTTATATTAAATTAAATTTGTAATATTTTAATTAATTAATTTATTTTCTTAACTTTAAATTTCACAAATATTAAATTTTCTTTAAAAAGTTTAAAAAATATTTATACAAAAATAAAAATTAATACTTAGGTGCATAGATATTAATTTTTTATTTTTAATATCACTTGATAAAAATTTTAAATTATGAATAGAGGGTTTTATATGTACCATTTTAAAAATATTAAATGTCTAATGAGACTAAAAAAAATATTAAATATTCATTTGAGTATCAGTCCAAATAAAATGGTTTTATATATATTATTTTGGAAATATTAAGTGCCTATTAAGTGCCTAATGAGACAAAAAAAAAATATTAAAGACTTATTTAAGCACTAACTAAAAAGAAAGATTCCTATTTATAATTGTTTATATTTATACATGAATAAGTATGTGCTGTTGATGGTTTCTCATTGCAGTGGTCACTGGGAGACTCTACCATGTATCTCACTCGCACGCTTACAACCTCTCCTTTCTTATATATATATAAGAAAAAAATTTATTAATTTATTCTAAATTTTATACTATTGATTTATTAATTTAGCAACATTTGAAATAAATAAGTTAAAATTATAAATTTATTTATATTTTATATTTTTATATTTAAAATGAATTTAGAATTGAGATACTTTCATCTTTAATTTCGAAACTTTCTTTAATTTAATTATAATTTAATATAATTATTTATTGGAAAAATAACACAACTAAAAGCAATAATTTATGAGGTATATTTTGCCTAGTTTATAATGTATGTATCCTGACTCAACAACTGATAATAAAAAAGTTAAAATTTTAAATATAAATATATATTTTTTCCTAAAAAATTTGATGTAAAAAAATAAAAATTAAAGTCTATACAATGAATTTTTTCTTTAAATAAAAAATGCAAATATTGGCTTCAATTATCAAACTATTCAAGCCATCCACCACAGTTGCTTTCAATGATGTAACCAGAATTTTTTTTTATAGGAGTTAAATTTCTTAAATCATAATTTATATTAAAATGATATATATAATTATATCAACTTATATATATTTAAAGAAAATTAAGCAAAAACCCTAGCCGTCTCTACTTCTCTTTTTCTCTTTAGTTATCCCTTAAATTTTTTTCTTGAACCACCGCCGATCTTCTCTTTTGATTGGCAGTGATTCCAATATCTTATGTTATATTTGATATAAATAGTCTCATCCCTATTGTTATTATCATATCCACTATTGGTTTCACTTATTCGTCCACTACTTACACGTCCTCCTCTATTATCGCTTGACGCTCCTTCTATTTGATCTCGTTCTCTACCTCATTATTTTCACCGTCGCCTCTTTATCTTCGTTTTTACCATATGTTTGTGGATGAATTTGTGCTCACTGTTGTTGTTAAGGTGATACTTTTCATTTTATTATTTTGTATTAGATTATTTTTTTTATATTATTTTATCTTCTATTGTTGGAAGTTTTGTTATGTCTTCTCTTGTTGTAAGTTTTTTTTTATTATGAGTTTGGTGGTATGTTTGTGTACTGCTGCGTTTCAAATGCTTGCAAATAAGATAATGGTTTGTCACATTATTTTACTATTACAGTCACAATTTTTTAAAACTAACTATATGGCAGTTGAATGTTCTGTTGAATATTTACGATTTATGAATCAGTTTGCTCTTGTTAGAGTAATTGATTATATGTCAGGTCATTTTTCATTAGAATTTGTATTCAGTTACTAATGATTAATGAAATTTAATTTTATTTAAAAAAAAATTCACCTAAAATAAGAAGAGGTCAAATGTAAAATATTTCTAAATTTTTATAATTTTACACTTAAAATTTTTTATATTTTGGAGGTTAGAAAGGTCATGGCGACCTCGGCCCCTCTAGCTCAATCATTGGGTGTTTTTGTTTATTTTGTTGTGTTTAATTCAAATAAGATACTTGTGTTTTGATTTTATTTTATTAATAGTGATTTTAAGTCTAAATATTACAAATGA
This sequence comes from Vernicia montana, assembly GCA_949750685.1. Taxonomy (NCBI): domain Eukaryota; kingdom Viridiplantae; phylum Streptophyta; class Magnoliopsida; order Malpighiales; family Euphorbiaceae; genus Vernicia; species Vernicia montana. Next base: position 2,265 of record CATKHJ010202109.1, read on the forward strand.
GTTTTGTCAATTACTTGTGTTTACTTTTTCCTCCTTTAAAGAGATTTTTATTTTTTAAGATATAAGATATAGGTTTTGAATCCATTGTTCTCATCCAATATTATATGTACCAATTAAATAATCTCTTTAGTAATTCTATGAATTTCAAGCATTTTAAATTTTTAATATTAATACAAGACTTAATTAGTGTATTAGCCTTCCCTAAAAAAAATATAAAAATAATGTCCTAACCTTTTAGGTATTTGATTAATTTATTAAAAAAATTATTTTAGGTAATTTAAATTCAAATTTAAGACATTTCAAACATGAAAATAAATCAAGTATTGTTGAAATAAAAACTCATTAATAATATTAAAAAATGCATTTTATTTTTATAGTACAATTTGCAATATATTTATTTTAGCTAAGTTACAAAAACTTAAAATTTATATTTAAAAAAATTAAGTTTAATATGCACAAATGTAATAAATAGTTATTATAAATAAGTAAATATTAATCTCAAATAAATTCCTTTGAGTACATATTAATTCCTCATCTTTTCAAAAATTATTAATTTCATTTTTAATAAAAGGAGACACTCAACCAATAAACCTTTGGTTATTGATGCTGAAATTGTTTTGAGAAGGGTGAAATATGGAGTTACAACTATAACAATGAAAAAAACAAAAATCTCAAGCTTAGAAGTTAGAATAATCAAAACACATTACATTACAGTATGAGTATTACACACAAGACTTTCACCCTTCAAATACTTAACAATTAATATCTATTGCCATAATTCAATCTATTACTAATAAATTGAAAGGACCCCACTTTTGTGAGACAATTATTGATGTCAACTGGACAAATATTAACAACACGACACCATTTAATCACTTCCAGATTAAACGACGTCGCTCTGTCTTCCATCACCTCCAATTTATCAAAATAATATAATTTTTTTTAAGAGTAATTATTAAGGAAGACAAGAATATGGTAATTCTAATCATATTAAAATGGAATAATTTTATGTGATTAGAAAGAACATCTGATATCCTACTTAATAATTTCTATTTTTTAATACAACCAAATGTTGTTAGTAAATGACACAAAAATTTATTAAATTCCGTGTTTACTTTTAATTTAATTTCATATAAATGAATTACTAAATTATAATTTTTATTGTAATAAGACATGAATTTAAATTTTTCGACAATAATGTTATTGGAATAATTATATAACTGTTGAATTAAATATTATAAATTTTAATAAACATATATGGAGTTGACATATAAAAAATTTAATTACTCATAAATAAACTAATAATAATGGTATGAATGGACCCATATACACTTATTAAGACTAAAATTAGTATTCAAATTGTCAAAATTTTTTTAAAAATGATACTTTATTCCCTTCTTCCGATTCACTAATTTTTATTTTTTGGTTTTATTTTAGTTTTGCAGTTCCAACAAACGAACAGTGCCTCCAAATCTTTCTTCTCCAACGGGAGAAAAAGTGAGAAAGAAAGAGAGAGAAAAAGTAACGAGAAAAGAAAAAAACTTTCCCTTTACCAAACAAAAGAAAGTTAACAAAAGTTGGATTTCAGAATTTTATTCTTTGGATTCCTTCACTTTGATTTTTAGTGCCTCTGCAAGGCTCCAACTCGTAATCTGTGATTTCCATCTTCAAATTAAAAGTCACAACTCAACTGGGTCTTGCTCTTTCTCTCTTATCTATCTTCTACATTTATCTATTGTTTATGGTGCTTTTGGGTTTGTTATGAGGGGATTGAGTGGGGGTGTAATGTGGGTTTGTTGTCTTTTTGGTAGAGATCTTACATAGTGGGTGTTTAGTCCATTTTCTGTTTTCATTTGCTCTCTGTGTTGTGGGAGGAGACTGATGAAATATTTGTATACTAGAGAATAAAGCAGATTCTTGTTGTTCATTTCAACTAGAATTAATTCTAGAAATCTGTAAGGCTGGTGGCTCTGATTGCCATAGTAAAAGAAATCTGCTTTTTAAATTGTGAGTGAGAATTACTCTTAATTTTTTTGACTTTTTTTATTTTTTGAGGGGGAGGGGCGTTCAAAATTTGATTTGTGTTTAACTTCTGAGTGATATACTATCTGTTGGCTGTTTGTTTGTTTACAAGTTTGTATTTTTCTGATTTTTTATTTTATAGAGATTTTGTTGCTTTGTGGGTTTGTGAGATCTCTCTTGGCTGAGGGTAGTGATTAGTGAACACAAGAAACTATTAACTTTTTCATTTTCTCCTTTTTGACTCCCAAATTTTGTTGTGTTTGAGTTCGGGGAGGGAGGGTGAGGGGGAGAGAGGGAAAGAAAGTGAAGAAAAAACCCATCTGGCTACTGTGGAGATCTGGGATTTGTTTCATCTCTTATGCCCCATGAGGACTTTCTTCCCCTCTGAGTCTTGTAAAGAGTCACAACTCAATGCTTTCAATCCACAGTCATGGCTTCAGGTTGAAAGAGGGAAACTTTCCAAACTCTCTTCATGCTCTTCTTCTTCATCCATGTAAGCCATTGTTTTCATCTTTTATAGTTTCAACAACCCAATTAATTTCTTTTTCAATAGATTGATTTTTCTTTCTTGTATCTTTTTCAATAGATTGATTTTTCTTTCTTGTTCTTTTTTGGTTACTATTGTAGAGAATCACTCATCAAGGTCCCTGAACCTCCAGTGCTACCATTCTTTAAACCTGTTGATTATGTAGAAGTTTTAGCTCAGATTCATGAAGAACTTGAATCATGTCCTCCACAGGAGAGGTCAAATCTCCATTTATTGCAATTTCAGGTCTTTAGGGGACTTGGGGAAGTCAAATTGATGCGGAGAAGCCTCCGCTCAGCATGGCAGAAGTCTAGCACTGTGCACGAGAAGCTTGTATTTGGGGCATGGTTAAAGTATGAGAAGCAGGGAGAGGAGCTTATTGCTGACTTGCTTGCCACTCGTGGTAAATGTGCACAAGAGTTTGGACCGATAGATATTGTTTCCCAGCTTCATGCTGATTTAAGTTCAAGTTCCCATGAGACTGTTTTGATGAATGCTGACTGTAATTTGAGAAATGTCATTTTTAGAATCGGAGATGAGAAGATAGTTTGTGATAGGAAGAAAATTGCAGGCCTTTCAGCTCCATTCCATGCTATGCTGAATGGATGTTTCTCAGAATCATTTTGTGAAAACATAGATTTCTCTGAAAACAACATATCCCCTTTAGGTTTTAAGGCAATAAGTGAGTTCAGTGTGACTGGCAGTTTGAATGATGTCTCTCCGAATGTTTTGTTAGAAATATTGATTTTTGCAAATAAGTATTGCTGTGAAAGGCTAAAAGATGCATGTGATAGGAAGCTTGCGTCTTTGGTTTCTTCTAGAGAAGATGCTATAGAACTCATGGAATATGCTCTTCAAGAGAACTCTCCTGTCCTTGCCACATCATGTTTGCAAGCTTTGTTACATGAATTGCCTGATTGTTTGAATGATGATCGGGTGGTGGAAATATTTAGCCATGCTGATAAGCAAGGGAGAAAAATTATGGTTGGGGCAGCCTCATTTTCACTATACTGTTTATTAAGTGAAGTTGCAATGAACCTTGATCCTCGATCCACTAAAACAGCTTGTTTCCTAGAACGGTTGGTGGAGTCGGCTGAAAGTACCCGGCAGAAACTTCTGGCTTTTCATCAGCTGGGATGTGTGAGGCTTTTGAGGAAGGAGTATGATGAAGCTGAGCATCTTTTTGAAGCAGCTTTTAATGCTGGTCATACATATTCTGTGTCAGGTTTGGCTAGACTAGGTTACCTTAGGGGTCGTAGACTTTGGGCTTATGACAAGCTCAGCTCTGTGATTTCCTCTGTTACCCCACTGGGATGGATGTATCAGGAGAGGTCCTTATATTGCGAAGGCAATAACAAGTGTGAGGACCTTGAGAATGCAACTGAATTGGACCCAACTCTTACTTATCCCTACATGTACCGTGCAGCTTCTTTGATGAGGAGACAAAATGTTCAAGCTGCACTTGCAGAAATCAACAGGGTTCTTGGGTTTAAACTTGCATTGGAATGCTTGGAACTCCGATTTTGTTTTTATCTAGCTCTTGAGGATTATCAAGCAGCCCTTTGTGATGTTCAGGCAATTCTTACCCTCTCCCCAGATTATAGAATGTTTGAGGGGCGGGTGGCAGCATACCAACTTCGAACCCTTGTGCGTGAGCATGTTGGAAATTGGACAACTGCAGATTGTTGGATGCAATTGTATGAGAGGTGGTCTTCAGTTGATGATATAGGGTCCCTCTCTGTCATATACCAAATGCTTGAATCTGATGCACCAAAAGGCGTCCTATACTTCAGACAGTCCCTACTTCTTCTTAGGTATATTCTCTAATTTTAATCTTTTATTGGCATTGTGGCATTATCTCCTGATTTTTTTTTTTGACTAAAACAAAATCCTAGATTTTTTATCAAGCATATGCAACATTTTAGTGAAGGCCTCTGGTATATGTTGCCAGAATTTGTGATCTCATGGAACCTGGGATTATCTTTTGAATTATTCTATCTAGAGTTAGAATCTGAGCATATGCTTATTTTTCTTTATCACGTATGATTCCCCCACCCCCCAAGAATAGTTTGTTCTTCAATTTTTTCATCTAATTGGGAAAGCTTTCTGGTACCCTAAGTTCTACTTTTTCTAATTTCTTTTCTTCCATGTAATTTACTGTTTTAGGATATTGGCATGAACTTTATGGTCATATTTAAATTAAGATTGCTTCTAAGTTCGTGGATGTACGTGATCAGGTTGAACTGTCCTGAGGCAGCCATGCAAAGCTTGCAATTAGCCCGAAAACATGCATCAACTGAACATGAACGTCTAGTCTATGAAGGATGGATCTTGTATGACACTGGTCATTGTGAGGAAGGGCTTCGAAAAGCAGAGGAGTCTATCAAAATTAATAGGTCTTTTGAGGCCTTCTTCCTTAAAGCCTATGCACTGGCTGACTCCAGCCAGGATCCATCTTGTTCTGTAACTGTTGTTTCACTGCTTGAAGATGCTTTGAAGTGTCCGTCAGACAGACTGCGCAAAGGCCAGGTATGGTTTTTATGTCCCTACATCTTTCATTACAATGCACCTTCCTTTGAATTGCTAGCATTTGCCTATGAGACATAGGCCTAATTATCATCATCAACTTTCATCTTTTACCCAACTTTGGTTTGTATTGGGTCAGAAAACATTGCTGCACATCATTATTGGTATAAATCAAATGTGAATCAACAAAAACTGTGATTGGCAATAGTTTTTTAGTGGTTAAAGAATAATGCAGCAGTTTATTATTGGCAATAGTTATTTAGTGGTTGTGGAGTATCTCTTTGATGGTTTGAGTGGAAGCTCCTTGTAAACTTGATCATGTTTATAATGAGGTGGCAGCAAAAGGTGAAGTTGGAAGAAGGCATTGAATAACTGGAACTCAGCTCTATTCCTTAATTTCACAGGGGATGATTGATTTCCTTTATTATCAAGTAATTTGATCTTAGAGAACCACCAAGCATGGGCTTGCAGAGCTCCTATATTTTGCTTGAAGATGCCAAAAAATATTAGGTTACTTGCTTAGAGGAAGATAAAATAGCTTCAATTGAATGAAGTAGCTCACTTGTGATTTTGGTTATGTACAAAACTTCCCTGAATCTTCAAGAGCAAAACGTTTGCATATCAAAAAGGCTGCTTAAGAGTGTTCTTTGGAAAGATTAGTTGTGAATGGAGTTGATGATTTAGGAATTTTTCAGTCCAGCAATTTACCTGCTGTCTGAATGATTATGATGATTATTTATTATTTGTCTGTTTCACTTATTATTCTTACGTTGTCTTTGGCATTGGCATGATATTATAAGTACAAATGTAAACAGGCATGCGTCCTAACATTTTAGTTTTTTACATTTTATTTGCCAGGCACTTAACAATCTTGGAAGCGTCTATGTTGACTGTGGGAAATTAGACTTAGCAGCTGATTGCTACATAAATGCCCTTAAAATCAGGCACACTAGAGCACATCAGGGCCTTGCTCGAGTCCATTTTCTTAGAAATGATAAGGCTGCTGCATACGAGGAAATGACCAAACTGATTGAGAAGGCCCGAAACAATGCATCTGCTTATGAGAAGAGGTCTGAGTACTGTGATCGTGAACTCACAAAAGCAGATCTTGAGATGGTCACAAAATTAGATCCACTTCGAGTGTACCCATACAGATATCGAGCTGCAGGTCAGACTATTTTCCTTCCATTCCTCTCTGCAGTACCAAATGAAATAGTTTTTGCATAGAATTAAAGTACTCAGCCCACTAATGTTATCTGACTTGACTGAGTCGAGTCTAAAAAGGACCATATTTATGTTGCAGCTGCTGTTGTTTTGATTCTTTGAAATTTTAGACAGCAACCTCAACTCAACTTAAGTATTTTTCCCCAAACTAATCAGGGTTTGCTCTATTTCTTAAATACCACCAAGTTTGGGCTACATCTTAAAAATTTTAAGAGTTGTTTTGTCAGTACTACACCCTGTCTTTTGAATTGAGAATTTTGTTACATCACATGCTTCATATCTTATGAATCGTGCTCTTCCCCACTCTGCACACTGCTTTTCTTCTTTAACAACTCGACGACTTTCGCTGATTCTCTTTTTTCCATCTCAACCGGAAAAGTACTTAATAATTTTGCAGTGGATCCTACTACTAAACTGTGGGAGGGGCACATGCATCATATGAGATGATATCAATCTCTGAAAACAATTATCACTTATGGTTATGAATTGGAATTTTTCTTTTCTATCAAAGCTAAAATTAAAGCTGCATTGCTTTTTTGTGTTGGGGCAGTGTTGATGGACTGCCAAAAGGAGAAGGAAGCCATTGCAGAACTATCAAGGGCAATTGCATTCAAAGCAGACCTTCACCTTCTACACTTGAGGGCTGCTTTCTATGAGCATATAGGTGATGTCTTGGCCGCCCTACGTGACTGTCGAGCTGCTCTCTCTGTTGACCCAAACCATCAAGAAATGTTGGAACTTCACAACCGTGTAAACAGCCATGAGCCCTGAATCTAGAAGACCAAAACTACATGGCATGCCAGATAAATACTGGGTTCTTATGCTCGTCATCATGTATACTATTCATTTTTGTAATTTATGTTTTTCCATTTTTGTAAAATTTAATTTAATTAATGTGAAAGTGTCCATGTTTTTTCACTATTATAGCAAAAGGATGTCTTAAAACCTGTAAGTATCATTCTCATAAAGAGAAGCAAGCCTGGGTTAATTAAAAAAAAAAACTGAGATTTGTTGTAAAATATGTAATCTATTTCTATTTCAAAATTAGCAAATTTTTTTGATTAAAAATAAAATAATAAGGGTAAATAAATATTGTTTTCTTGAAATTTCACCCAATATAAAGTGGTGTTTAAACATGATTAAATATTTAAAATTAAATTTTCAGTATTTAATTATTATATACTATCTATTAATACTTATTTTAAAAATTTCATTTAAATTAAAAATTACTTAATATAAAATTTTTAATTTAAAATTTTCACTTTTATATAAATAATTAAAATTTTAAATATTTTTATAATTTAAAAAGTGATAATTTTATATTATTTAATATTTAAATTTTTAACATTTAATTTTCAATTTTATCAAATATCAGCCAATATCTAATTTTTAAAAAATGTTATTTAATCTTTTAAGTTTAAAAATATGCACAAAATTAAATAATTTTGTCCAATTAGAGTTATCTCTCTAATATCATATAAAAAAAATTAAATAATTGATGCGATAAAATTTTGCCTACTAAATTATAATATTTTAGAAAAAAAAATTGATTAGAATATTATCTAATCCTAATAATAACAATAACAATAATAAATTAATAATAATATTATTATTTAAATGAAAAACATTTTTAATTTTTGATCTTCTAAAAACAACTTAATTATCCATCGTACGGCTAAATTACATACAAAGTCATTAAATTTGTCAATATTTTCTAATTTGGTCACTAACTTTCAATTTGATCATTAAATTTTAATTTTTTTTCACAGGCGGTTATGAAAATAAATTCGATGAAGAACTATTTTTAAAACTACTAAACTTTATACTGTTTTCTAATTTGATCACTAATTTTTAATTTTTTTACAATTTGATTACTTAATTTTGCACTTTTTTTAATAGGCTAATGACCTAAAAAACCCTAAACTTTCAACCTTTTTTTTATTTTATCCAATTCTTTTAACTTTTACATATTAATTCCTATAAAACCAAATTTTCTTCTAAAATAGCATTCCGACGATTCTGAATCCAGCAAAATTTGCTTAGTTGGCATTAAATTATGACATGTGTATTACACGTGGCAACAAATGGTAATTAAAATAAAAAATAAAATAGAACTGTGCCACGTCAGCCTTTCCTTCTTTTTTTTCGGTTCTTCTACTCAATTCCTTCCTTTCTCCTTCATTCTAAAACTTTTTCTTTGTTTCTGAATCAAGATTTTCTTAGATACCCAATTAGAATCAAAAGTTTTATTCTTTTTTTATTTTTTGCAGTATTAACACTACATAATCAAACAAAATTGCTGAATCAATTTTTTAGAGCTCTACAAAATAATGGAAGTTTTATCTTCTTCATCGCCTGTATTTGTTCACTCAAGGTCTGATTTGCATCCAATTCATCCACCTTGTTCACATAGAATTGACCCTCTCTTAACATTGGTTTCTAATAACAACACAATTTCCTCCTCTTATTCATCTTGTTTTGGCATTTCTATCTCACACAGACACTACCCACATAATCCTCTTTCTTTGGGATTAAGATCTACTATCCTCGAAGAATCCGACCTTGGAGATCTAGATCTAGCGGTGATGGAGATTGTGGAGACGAACGACGTTGGTGGTGACGAACGACAGGCCAAGCCATCATTGAGGCTCGCCATGCTCTTTCATCTCTGTGATTCTCGGCCCACCATCATCAGAGCTTATTGCACTTTTAATCTGCAATTTCGATTGGTAAATTGATCAATGGAAGGAGAAGGCATGCACATTCTTCAACTCCAATCTTCATGTGAATTGCATTTAAATCAAGACTCCTGCAGAAGGGCTCAATTCGATGTTTCCATAACGAATATGAAAATTGAAACAAAAACAGAAACAAATTTAAGATTATTATTTATTACTATCTTCAATTTGAGATATTAATTATGAAAATTGAAATAAAGTGCAACTTGCCTGCCCATAAAGTGCAGCAAATCGGAAAGGTTGAACCAGACTACGAAAGCTTTCTCTGTCTGATTCTTGTCTCACTCACAGAGGCTCTTTCTATGGCCAAAACCAAACCCCATACACTAGAGCATTGATGTTGCGGGTCAATATAGTTTTGCTCATTTGATTAAATAAAGATATTGAATAAGAAGGAGAAGAACTTTTAGCATAGCCACTAATGATGATATTATAGAAGAAAGTATTTTGGTTGGGGCATTTGATCAAACATGCGGTGAGCGTAATCTAAATCACCTGAAGGCGAGACTACAGCAAATTAAAGCAGAGTATTTTGCTAAGGACAATAGAGTTATTATGGAGGTTCGAGAGGATAGAGTGAACGTGAATTTGCTTTAGGTGGTTCATGGATTGGCAGGTCTTTGCCATGAAAGCTAGAGTTGTAGCAAATGTGAGTATTGGCTTGCATTGTTGCTGGGATGTTAGGTGAGAGAAAAAAGAAGGAAGAGGATGATAGAAGAAGCTACGGGAATAAAACGGTGCGTTTTATTCATTCAAATCCAGTCAGCATGTCTATTTTTTTTTTAATAACCCTCCTTTGCCACTTGTTAGCCTCCAATGCCAAATAAGTAAATCTTGCCTGATCTTACATTTAGAATCGCCGGAATACTATTTTAGAAGACAAATTGATTTTATAGACATTTATTTGTAAAAATTAAAAGAATTGGATAAAATGAAAAAAAAAAAACGTTGAAAGTTCAAAAATGTTTTAGCTCATTAGCCCTTTTTTAATTTGGTTATTAACTTTCAAATTTTCTATTAGATTTATCTTTGTGACTCACTTATTAAAAATAAAAAATAAAAACTTATGATCAAAATTGTAAGAAAATGAGATCATGTTAAAAAACTAAGTTTAGAGACTTTGTATACAATTTCCACTCCATCTTACGCATCAGTTTTCTGTTTTTCTTTCACGCATTTCAGTTTTGGTTTTCAATCACCAACTCGATGATACAACGATTTGTACTTCTTCTGATTACTACCATCATCCCATCCTCCTATGGCTTATTATCAGTGTCATGCATGATGGAGTACGACAATGGCGGTGCTCCCGCCGTTTATGCCTCTCCAGAATGTCCCAACTGGGTTTTCTCCTCCATTGGATCTCTTCAAAATCAAACCCTGAATTGCCACTTTTCTATCCTTCAAGGACACAGAGATTATCAAGAGGATGCCATAGCTTGTAATCTTGATACCAAATTGCTATTATTCGGTAATACTTTCCCATCTCTCTCTTTGGTTTCTAAAGATTCAATTTTTATCAAATTTTGGATTGATTTTGTTCCTAATCTCTGTTTATTTTACAAAAATTCATATGTTTGTATTGAATTATTCCTTAATTTCAATTGAATTAAAAGAAAATAGAATCACTGTCCATGGTAATTAGAATCCAAAATTTCAACTTGATTTTGAGATGTTCTGAAAGCTAGGGATGCAGGCAAAAATGGGCTCGAGGAGGATACAGTTGGTATTGTATCAGTTTTTGATGGCCATGGTGGTAAGGAAGCTAGTGAAATGGCTTCAAAACTTTTGTTTGATTATTTTTACCTGAATGTTGTGTTCCAATCATACAAGAAAATGGCACGATATCACAATGAGGTGTTACTCTCAAGAGATTATGAATTGATTCAGCTGGAAATTCTAAAAGAAGCATTATCCAAGACAATTGGTGACATTGATCTTAAGTTTTCTCAGGCAAGTGGTGACTTTTCTCTGCTGATCAGCTTCAATTTCTTTAATTTTAGTATTATCTCCTCTTTAAGGCATAACATTTTATACTTTCAGGATGCTATTAAAAACAACTTTATCTCTGGCTCTACTGCCATTGTTGTTCTTTTGTTTGATGGGAAAATTTTAGTTGCCAATGTTGGTGACTCAAAGGCTATTCTCTTTTCAGAGAAACTTCACTCTGCTGCTTTAGGGATTGAAGGTCTGAATCTTTCTAAACTTAACTTCAATACTATGATAGTAGATGACTAATTGGATGTTCAATGAAATGATAGGTAATTCCATAGTGCGTCTCTCAGCAACAACACTCACAGAAGATCATCATCCAGATAGAGAAGATGAAAGAGTTCGAATTGAAGCAGCTGGTGGTTCTGTTGTTACGCGGGGTGTGCCTCGAGTCAATGGGGTGCTTGCCATGTCTCGATCCATTGGTGATGTATATTTGAAAAAGTGAGTTTCTAACTTGAAGCCTTTTTATCAATCTCTTTAATAACTAGTTGATCTTGGAATCCAGTGGTGGCTCTAAAGGAGATTGAATTTATGTATCTATTTCCATGTGTTATTGTTAGCTGTGTGAGGCATTGGATACAACATGGATTCTTAGGTACCATATTAATCAAGCATGGTTCAACTCTTCTAATCAAAATATTCTTGCTGTGTTTTTAGGTATGGTGTTATAGCTAAGCCCGAGTTTACAGGTTGGCAACTTTTAACTGCTAATGATATTCATTTGGTGGTTGCATCTGATGGAATATTTGAGAGCTTGACACCAAAGGATATCAGTGAACTGATTTTTCAATGGAATTCACATCTCCAAAGAAGCCAAGACTCGATGGTGCCATTTTCATGCCTATCCTCAACCTCTGTAGCAGATTGTATAGTTAATACTGCCTACGAAAAAGGCAGCCATGATAATTTGTCTGCCATCTTCGTTCCCTTAAATCAGACGCCTATCTAATTATTTCTAAGATGTAAGGATGTAAATGAGTAAACTAGCAATTATCTATTCGAATTTGACTCATTTTTAATAAAACTTTCGAAAATCATAATATAATTATAATTTTCAATTCACAAGCTTAATTGAATATCTAAATTTTATATAATTTTAAATTATATATAAAATTTCAGTAATAACCTGTTAATTTAAACTCAAATTTGTTCAAACATTAATTTGAGATTATCAAATAAAATTATCTAATTTATATTAATAAACGTGTCGAACTCCAGTTGTATAATATATTGAATTACCTCAATTCAATTACAGCCCTAGATGTGTTTCTGAAACTTGTAGACACACGGTTTAGGAGTAAACTTACCGTGGACTCTGCTTGGGCGTGAAAATTTCACTTGTTAAAGTACATTTTTCACTACTAACAACTCATGTTGGGAATTGGGATTAATCACAATATGATAATCAATGTAGAGGCGCCATCAATTTTTTTTTTTTTTTGGCACCAATTGCATAGGATGATCAATGAAATTTGGTTCAACCTTGGAGAAATTCCACCGACACCATGATCCTTGGGGCCATGGCTTGTAGAAGGAAGCTGACAGCTTTAATTTATCATGTCAGCTGCTCAACTAGATAACAATCTGCAGCTTCTATGCATGAGATGACCCTTCTTCATTTGCATTGTCGTTATGATCTACTGCCAAGAAGTTGGAAAAAGTACCCTATATGTGATGCAGGAATTTTTATACATTTCTTTGCCTCTTTTAAGTGCTGGTATGATTCCTACATAAGAGACAGGCAACCAAAATCAGCATTAGCCTTACATCATAATGATATTTTGACACAAACTAAGCCATGTAAACACAATTCACATACAATCATAATTGAACAAGACAATAAATGATGTGATTTCTGAACATGTTCATTTTTCTCTCTCCATGCCAACTCACAAGCAAAACACCCAAAAAAATATACAAAATATAAAATCTGCAATAAATAAAGAATAGCATTTGCAAAATGAATGTTTTAGAAAAACAATGTAGTGAAAAAGAATGAAAGAAGTAGGCTGTCAAAGAGAGGTTAAGAAAATGCTTACATTGGTGATAATGGCAATCACAATGTGATAAACCATATGCTTTCATCCAAGTGTGTAGAAATATATATTCAGTGGTTGGTGTGAACAAATGGATCCTGAAATAGTCAGTTCATGATGAAATGCTTCTATTTTGGAGCTGACATTAAACAGCATGGTGCTGTAAGGAACCTTCCCAAGTAAGAGATTAGGACACTTCTTCAACTTCTTTCAACTGGCATTTCAATCTTCAAAGGGTCCCACTGAAAAACCTTCTGTTTCTGATCCTTCAAATTTCCCTTCACAGTGAAGAAAAATTAGAGATATAATGCTTTCCTGCTCAGTTATCACAAGATGATTGTGAAATTTACCTTTGGGAACATTAATCATATGGTGCATTAAATGGAAAAACTTGTATGCTTTCTTATTATTCATCTTTTAGAAAGAGGTTGGAAATAAGGATGACGCAAAGCATCATCAACGCTCAATCGATCCTCCTGCAATCACAAGATTTAGGACCCAACTTTAATTCAAAAATGTGTCATGCTTGCAACTCTGGCAACAAAAAATGAAACAGGTATATGTATACATAACTGGCTGTATAATTTTTCATTGCCCAATTATCAATATTGAATTTTCCTTAGATGAAAAGCATTAATGTCTCACTACTGCATTCTTCTCAGCACTCCACAAGACATTCTAGGCTGAGCCAAGAGATTTAACCACCTCTAAAGCTTGGGTATTCTTATTAATATTTAATAAGGATTTTTAAGCATAGGCAACTACAACACCATTGCAATAAAATTACTAGTTTCATTTATCTGTAAACTTACAGGATTCCAGAGTAATAGTTGGCGCACTAATCGCAAAGCCCAAACATTTGGAAACCTGCAGATATGGTGAAAACAACACCACGAGAGAAAATGGAATGGTATATAGTAAAGCTGTAGTTTAATCAAAGACAGTATCCATGAGATCACAGATTACCCTAATTTCAGAGGATCTCTGCTCTTGATTTGTTGGGAAAAGAACTCTTCAGAGCATTTCCAGGAAGCAGGTGAAGCTCCAGCCTGGATCTCAAAAGATAATTTCTTTTTAACACACATGTAAAGCACTAATAAAATAAATTGACAGGTAGAAAAACGTAACACAAATTACCTCAGAATAGCAGAGAAAAAAAAGCTACATTGTTTTTTTTTTTTCCTTCTGGGTGGGGGGTGTGCGAGTGTATTCTCCATTAGTAAAAGATTCCATGTGCCTCATTAATGGAAGGCAAGATAGGGAGGAAATCAAGGAAAATTTAGTAATTAAGATGGTAAACTTACTTGGCCCATTGTCTGATGATGTTTTGAGGAACTCCCAGGGATTAAGATACATAACTCCATGAATGATCTAAGTCTGGTGCCACAAAAATAGCAAGAGTTATCAATGTCAAAGCCATCCTCCTAAAGGATGCAAAACACATGCAGACAACCACCTTAGCATAACTATGACATGCTTAATTCTCGAGCCACCTCCTTAAAACTCGGACACTTGCAAATAATTTTGTACTCTTAAAAACTCATATATGTGAAAGTACAATGCTTAAAAGCAGATCATTGTCACAGAGAATCATCCACAACTCAGTTCCACAGACAACTAAAAGCTGAGGATATGGGATGACACTCACTTGTATGCAAGCTCCTTCAGGTCTTCATTCCAACCCTGAATATGTGGATCTAGAAAGGCTCGTGTTAGAGCACTTATTTGAAAAACATTTGGTGATCCCAAGATCAACTCTAAAATCACAACACCAACACTCCACATATCATATCTGTAACAAAAAATTTAAAAAAAAAAAAAAACATTTGCAACAATTTAGACAAACAGATTTGAATGGTGACATTTAATTGTAACAAATGAAGACACATACTAAGAGAAAGGAAGATAATATTTTGCAAAACAGATAGAAAATGCTAAAACTCTACACCATTAAATGAAAGGTAAACATACTTCAAATTTGAGCCTGTTGGCCCCTGATACCAACTAGCATTAAGAAATGCTTCCGGAGGAGCATACTCATAAGTTTGTTCAGCCCTAGTTAGCACAAAAATATATATATCATTGGACACAACATGCTAAAATACAGGTATGGAGAAACAGAAAAAAGAAGCTCCAAAAGAGAAAGGAAATACCTAGAAGGTCCTGTTGATCCATATAAATGTTTCAGAGTGAACTCATCCATTGCACTACCAAAGTCAATGATACGCCTAAACAGTAAATAAAATAGGGATCAACAACTAGTTTATAACTTGCAACATAATCAGAAAGCACAAGCTGTATTCAGTTTACTAATCAATGACTAAAAATTAATATGTAGCAAAAGTTTGAAATAAAGGATATTTCCAAATTACAAGAATTACTATAATGTACTCTGCTATACATTTTGGTAGTATAGTTCTTGTCTCCACTGGGACCTCCTTTCAAGCATCTACCAGTGTCCTGATCTTCAAAGCATATGACCATGTTCTCTACCAATAAGATTAAGAAACATGAAAGCATCTTGAGTAGCATAATCCCCAAGAAGAAATACTGGTATTGAATAATAAAAGCATACTCGGAAAATGCAGATAAACTATGAGTACGCACAATTAAGCAAGAATATCTAATAGTTTTGCTCAATGACATGCCAATCAATACATGGAAGACTTAGAGCTCAATAAAGGGATAAAATTAGAAACATGGACAAACATAGGCCAGCCAATTGTTATCAACATGATCTTAGATCTTTTCTCTTATGTATTTGCATGCACAAAATTTTCCACAAGGCAATATTTATAAATTTATACTTCTAAAATAACAAGTATATTTTCAAAATCATATTACATTATAATCAATCCTAACAAAACAAGACCTCAATCCTCTCACCAGGTTTGATATCCCTGTGGGTGATGTTGCGATCATGGCAGGACTTGAGTGCCATCAACTGGGCATGTGAAAAAAAAAAAAAAAAAAAAAAAAAGTGATATCAGATGCCTTGATAATGTAGTTGTAAATTTATAGATCGAAACAAAAACAAACTTATAAAAGCTTCTTGAATTGAAAAAACATAAGCTAAATACCAGGTAGAAATTTGAACCATGTTAACATGCACTCCATTAAAAGAACTATTCACAAACTGTGTTACAGTACTAATATAGAGAATATAATCAAAACTATTACTCTGTTGTCCCTGATGATCAATCCAAACCTTCATATGAGTATTTCATCAGAAATAAAGTTGTGAACAATAAGAACTCATAATTAATCAACTCATCTTAGTTATATCTTAATCATCACCAGTTTAGCAAACAGAGGAATGATGATTATTTTTTATCTGAAAAATCACATGTTTCAAAGTTGAAGCATCCCCACTCTATGCATAAAAGTTGAATAAACACATCAGACAGCATACTCCAAGTAAGCCAACAAACACCACATGCAAGATCCATATATAAAAGAAATTGGAGGGATGTGGGGACTAAAGAGTCCAAGTTATCAAAAACTTCAGGACTGTATGATAGTCTAGAATTTATTTAGAGACATACCAATTGCCATATAAGGTTGCGCATTTCCTCTTTTCCTGCTTCTGTTGTCTTCAACCAATGCCACCACTTTGATGGGTGCAATACCTGAACATGTTTTGCTTCTTCAAGCTTTTCTTCACTGGTATTATTTTCTACTTCCTCCACAGAATACATAAGCTTTGACAAAGACACACCCTCGTGACGGAATACAAGCCAGATTTCATTAGATTGTGATTCAAAAGACTCTACATATCTTGCTATATGGTTTAAACCTTCTTCAAAAGCAGGTCTCCTGAGTCTAAATTTGTTGGGAAACATATTTTCAAAATTCCAATTGTATCCATAAATTGATTCATTTGTCTCTAATAGGTCGTAAAAATCTGATTGAAATTCTTCCAATAAAGAGGTTGTGATTCCATCTGACAGTGAACCTCCAAGACACCTAGAGGCATTAAGGAAAACTTCACCAAAATGTTTCTCCCGTAGACCACTTAAATAAACAGCCGCTCCTCTCTCCACCTGTTTACAGTAATTAACTCCTTTTTAAAAAAATTCAACATCAAAAGTTACATCTCAAACATAATAGGATGCAAAAAACAAAGAGGCAACAATTTCCAAATTTCAAGATGTATCCACAAAAACAGAAAGAAACAATCGAGTCCTTTCTAAGACAAAAACTGAGAATTCTCAAATAAAAAAAATTTCTATCCGGGTCTACTACCAGAAATTCAATTTGTATTCCTGAATAATCTCATTTTTCACTAAATAAATAAAGTCCTCTGAAATCACTAACTGCTTCTAAAGTTAAAATAGGAGGGGAAAATAACAAGAAACTGGTTAATTTGAAGAAGTCAAACAGATCAACCAGACACACCTTTAGTAAATCCTACTTTAGGAGTATTGAAGCACAGTGAAAGCAAACATAGAGATAGAATTCAAATTCATTGTGTGGAACTAAATAGATCTTGTATAACATATTTCCTTTCTTGTTCACTAGCATCAAGTAGTTGAGCCTACTTTTTTCCCTGAATGGATGGCCATATCATCAATGCTTGTCATAAAGCCTAGTAAGGAAACAAGATTATATTTAGGAAACCTTTTTAAGGTAACATTAAGAAGAAAAGGTAATCCCAATGAAAGTACTCAAACCAGCACAAAGAAGGATTCTAGCTTAAGATTGTAAGCAAGAGAGGCACTGTAGGACGAGTAATTTTTAACAGTTCATGTTTTTTGCCCATCGCTTGTTTAACATCAACATGAAAATAAAACAAAAGGCTTCAAAAACAGAGGCAACCAAAAGATTCTTGATCACAGTTTCATAGATCTTTTTCATTGTTTTCATATGGCAAAAGAGATGTTGCAAAATTTTACTAATTGTCACCATAAACAAGATCATGTTATTCAATGATTATATATAAGGTCCAAAGTCTAAACACAGTTTCTACAACATTTTTATAACATTTCACAGTTCAATATTTGATTAATTTATGTACAAATCACATATTAGTAAAGCACTCAGATCAAGTAATATCATTTCATGAAAAGGCATCCCTAGTGCACGAGTCTACCCTCTTTCTCAAACTGATAATCTTTTGGTCAAAAAGGATCAACTTTATTGTTACACCAATGCTCACCCACAAGTAATATGATTTCATATCGATTACAAAAGTACAAAATATTGTGGAACTTGTAGACCAGCAATAAAATCATGAATATGCCTTCTACAAGTGAAAAGGCATCACAATGAGATCTTAGTGAACATAAAATTCAATTGTAACAATTACCATAATGCGTTTCAAAATGAACAAATCATCATCAGGAGAACCAGCATTGCAATCATGAGTGGTGCTATGAGCCGAATTTCTTCTATTTGAATTAAAACAATTATTAAATGAGGTATTTTCATTTTTTCCAGTCCAACTTGAAGCATTTCT
>CATKHJ010202191.1:0-15930 GCA_949750685.1 Vernicia montana
GTCATTTTATATTAAATTAAATTTGTAATATTTTAATTAATTAATTAATTTTATTAACTTTAAATTTCATAAATATTAAATTTTCTCCAAATAGTTTAAAAAATATTTATACAAAAATAAAAATTAATACGTAGGTGCATAAATATTAATTTTTTATTTTTAACATTACTTGATAAAAATCTTAAATTATGGACAGAGAGTTTTATATGTACCATTTTGAAAAAGTTAAGGGTCTAATGAGATAAAAAAAAATTAAGGGTTCACGTGAGCATCAGTCCAAAAGAGAGGGTTTTATATGTGCCATTTTGAAAAGATTAAGGGTCAAATAGAACAAAAAAAAATATTAAGGGCTCACTTGAACATTAATACAAATGAGAGAGTTCTATTTATACCTTTGGCCTAGATTTTATGATAAATAAGTGCTACACTCTATATATATGATATGCTATGATGAATTGATGATGCATAGCCGGCGCCGATAACATTTACAGGAATTGCTGAAAATATGGCCACTAAGCCGGGATTCCTCACTGACTGGCCTTGGAAGAGTCTTGGCAGTTTTAAGGTACGTATATATATATATCAAATGAAATTAATTTTGGAGTATTATTTGATAAATAATTTAGAGCTAGCATTATTTTGATTTGCACACATAATATATAGTAAATGGTTAAATATATATTTTGTTCTGTAGCACATACTTTTGACACCATGGGTGGTTCATACCATCTATTTGTTGGCCGTGAAAGGAGGAAGCGAAATAGACAATGCCTACTTGCTCATACTACCATTTTTGCTACTAAGGATGCTTCACAATCAAATATGGATTTCTTATTCTCGTTACCGAACAGCCAAAGGCAGCAACAGGATTGTTGACAAGGGAATTGAATTCGAACAAGTTGATAGAGAAAGCAATTGGTATAGATATAATTTTTTTTGAATTAATTATATAATATAATTGATTAATTAAGTGCGTGCCTGCGTGCAGGGATGACCAAATATTATTCAATGGACTGATATTTTACATAGTTTACACGACGACTAGTTTAGGTCATCAATTGCCGTGGTGGAGAACAGATGGTGTGATTTTAACAATTCTACTTCATGCGGGTCCTGTGGAGTTCCTCTATTATTGGCTTCACAGAGCACTTCATCACCATTACCTTTACTCTCGCTACCATTCGCATCATCATTCCTCTATTGTCACTGAGCCAATCACCTGTACCTATAATTTCTTATTAATTTATATAATTCGTTTCTAATATTATATATAATTATAATTAAAATTGAGTATATATTCATGCAGCTGTGATTCATCCCTTCGCAGAACACATAGCATATTTTACTCTGTTTGCAATCCCATTGTTGACGACAACACTGACAGGGACGGCGTCATTGACATCATTCACTGGCTACATAACATACATAGACTTGATGAACAACATGGGTCACTGTAACTTTGAGCTCATTCCACACTCCCTCTTCTCCTTGTTTCCCCCTCTCAAGTATCTTATGTATACCCCGACGTAAGTGGTTATAATTTAATTAATCAACATTAATCATGATATATATCAATAATTAATTAATTAATTATGCATGTCGACAGATTTCACTCCCTACATCATACCCAATTCCGTACCAACTATTCTCTTTTCATGCCTCTGTACGACTACATGTATAATACAGTGGACAAGTGTTCTGATTCACTGTATGAAATTTCGCTTAAAAAAGGAGAAGACTCGCCAGATGTAGTGCATCTTATGCATTTGACATCGCCTGAATCAATCTATCATCTGCCATTGGGAGTGGCCTCTTTGGCCTCCAAACCTTATTCTTCTAATTCAACTTGGTATCTACGGATTATATGGCCCGCAACTCTTATATGGTCCTCCATTATGTCCTCCATCTATCGACATACATTTGTTTATGAGAGAAACACTTTCAACACTGTCAAATCACAGTCTTGGATGGTTCCCAGATTCAAATTACAGGTACCTTACCTAAATACTCATCTCCATCTTATTTATTTATCTTTTTTATTTATAAGATAAATTATTATTTAGTTTTTGAAATTTAATTTAATTAACTAATTTGTCCCTATATTTTGAGAAATTAACTAATTAATTCTTTAATTTTGGTTTCATCATATTATTTAGTCATTTCGTTCAATTTTTGTACTTTTTTCCAGTTAAATTTATAAAAAATACTAAAATGTCATTGTATATATAATAAATATAATTTTAATTTTATTATTTAAAAATAAAAAAATTCAAATTAATAAAATTATATAATAATTGTATAATTATATAATTATATAATAATCATTTAATTATTTAATAATTATTTAATTTTATTAATACAAATATTTTTTATTATATATAATAATAAATAATTTTATAATTTGATGATATTAAATATAATTATATAAATATTATTTACTTTTATTAATTTGAATTTTTTTATATTTTAAAATAATAAAATTAAAATTATATTTATTATATATACAATGACATTTTAGTATTTTTTATAAATTTAATAGAAAAAAGTACATGAATTAGACGGAATGACTAAATAGTCTGATGGAACCAAAATTGAAAGATTAATTAGTTAATTTCTCAAAAGTAGAGACGAGTTAATTAATTAGATCAAATCTCAAGAACTAAATAGTAATTTGCCCTTATTTATAATTTATTTAATGGTTTTTAATTAATTAATTAATTTGATTATATAGTATTTCTTACAATGGCAAAGAGACATTATCAATGGCATAATTGAAGAAGCCATAATAGAGGCAGATAAGAAAGGAGTTAAGCTGCTAACACTTGGACTTTTGAATCAGGCAAGTTAATAATAATAATAATAATAATAATAATTCATTTATATTAATTAGTCTGATTTTTCTAATAAATAATTAATGATCACAGGGTGAGGAGCTGAACAGAAATGGGGAAATATATGTGGAAAGGAACCCATGGCTGAAAATAAAGGTAGTGGATGGGAGTAGTCTAGCAGTGGCTGCTGTGGTAAACAGTATACCTCAAGGGACCACCCAAGTCCTCCTTAGAGGCAACTTCACCAAGGTTGCTTATGCTGTTGCCGCTGCTTTGTGCCAAAGAGGAATTCAGGTACTGTTTTTAATTTTTGGAGTGGGCCTGGTCCTGGGCCTGCTTAGAAAAAAAAGAAAAAGCCCATTAAAGGATGGATGAACTGCAGGTAGCAACTGTCCAGGAGCGTGAGACGAGCATTCTTAGGAAGAGGCTTAGCACCTCCATCTCCCTTGCTCAAACTAATTTGGCGGTCCATTCAACTTCTTACGCTCACAAGGTACGACCGTTATAATTATTATTATTATTATTTTTTGAGAAAAAAATTTTTTAATTAATTAAAAATGCAGATATGGATAGTTGGAAATGAATTGAGCAAAGAAGAACAAATGAAGGCACCCAAAGGAACATTATTCATACCGTACTCACAGTTCCCTCCAAAGAAATGGAGGAAAGATTGCTTCTACTACACGACACCAGCTATGAGAATTCCGAAAGGATTTGAGAATATGCATGCTTGTGAGAATTGGTTGCCCAGAAATGTGATGAGTGCTTGGCGTATTGCTGGAATCTTACATGCCTTGGAAGGATGGAATGTGCACGAGTGTGGTCACTCTGTCTTCAATGTTCATCAAGTTTGGGAAGCTAGTCTTCGACACGGCTTCCGCCCCTTCAACATTATTGCTAATTAATTCATTTTCCATATATATATATATATGTTCCATTTCATAATCATCTCTATCATCCATATATATATCTAGAATCATCAAATTAATTAATGTTTGATTACTACTAGCTAGCTAGTACGTCCTACTAAATTATATCAGAATCAATAAAAACTCATTACATACTGCTTCCTTCTTAATTTCTTTTAACAAAAAAAAAAAAAAAAAAAAGATTATTGATATGTACACATAAAAAGAAAAGAAAAAGGGAATCTGATCAAAGCTGAAAGAATTTCCTAAAAATAAAATTGAAATAGACAAGAAGATGAGAATTAGAAGAGTAATGATCTTGAACAATAAAAATTCGACTTCTACATAGAGGACAAGTGGAGTGAGCTTGAAGCCATGCGTCAATACACACAACATGGAAGCAGTGGTTGCATTTGGGCAATCTCCTTAGCTTTTCACCATTAATAGCTTCGTCAAGGCACACCACGCAGTATGGGATTTGGCTTCTCTCCTTGTTTTTAGGATTTTGGCGAAAGGTGAAACACGGAATTCCAACCTCATTCTTCTTGCGCCTTATCATCAGTAACTGGCAGCTGCTTATACCCAACAACAATAACGTCACTGTGAAGGTGATCACCATGCTCTTCTTGCTTTCACAATACACTATTTTACTCACCAACCACTCCATTTCTCATCATCGCTGCAACATACATATATAATATCAAAATAATATATACTCAAACAGACTCCTATACTATATATTATAATATCTTAGCTTCCAAAATATACATATAAACATATATTTTATTTTGTATCACAAGCGTATGTAAGTTGATCTCTAGAATTCTATATATGTATTATAATATATTGGTGCAATACATACTTTAATAAAATCCGATTTCTTGCATTCCTAATTAAGCTTACCTTTCCCGCTGACATAAGAATTAGTGGCATCAATTCATTTCCCTTATATCTCACACGTAAATGCTACCTAATAATTACCCAAAAATAATAACTAAAAAGTAAAAACAAGTGCATTGTTTCAAGTAGTAGCAGGAACAGGTATACCAAACTTCCAAGATTGTCAAAACTTCCATTCTCAACCAATCATCTGCGCCCACACGTTACACAAAATTTTGATTTCAGTGGAGTTGTTGATACGGTACAAGACTCACATTACTATTTTACAATCAATCAGTCAAGCCCCATAGACATTTTTAATTAAAAATATTATAAGATATCTATAATTTGCCATTTGAAGAAGTTTGTTTAATAACCATTTAATTAATTCTAGAAACTTCATCGTCAATTGTTAGGAAATAGGAATTAATTGATCAGGTCACTCTACTGTGACAATTCGTGGCTCACCTTTAATTTAGCTCCAGAGTTGAACGCTTTGTTGACTTGATAAGTTTAAAAATGTCAATACATAAGCACTTGATTAATTACTAGCTCTGTTTGGTTACCATTCATTTGTTTTTGTGTTTGGATAAAAGCATTCTCACGCTCTTTAAATTTATTGTATTTTATTCATTGAGCACACCTCTAAGCTCTCACTGCAAACCACTCACCAATAAGACTTGCTAAAAATTAATCTTCGAGAGAATGTTAATCCAACTGTTATCAGATGTAATAACACCATATCTTTTTAACAGCAAACATAAATCATCATTAAATTATCTATCCGTATTATCAAAAGTTTCAAGAGTTAAAAACCTTGTGCCCATCTTTCTACAAGTTTTCCATGTACCAAAAGTCCTGGTATCCAGACGGGGTATACTTTCTTAACTTTTGAGTGGATAGAAATGATCATTAATTATACCAAGTTATCATTGCTATTGGGCACGACGCACAATAAATAAAGATGGAGAAACGGAGGTGGGAGAGGGGAGAGAATAAAGATCACTGGTTACAAAAATAAACGGAGGATTGTTGCCATACTTATTACTATAAATCTCGTTATTGGAACATACAATTACAAGAATATAGAGGTATATATATATGTACCTCCTCACACAAACTATGACCAGCTATGAGTAAAAAAACTGGGCCACAAATGACTGCCCACCCAATAAACAATAATGCCTTAACCCAACAAAGCAATCGACAATATATCATAACCTGAAAAAGAAAGCAACAACTATTAAAATATCATCTAGCAAGCAAGCATGCCAGTAAATGAAAATGAAGCTACTTCAAAAATATCATGAATGACTGGAAAGGTAGCGCTCTGATTGAGGATTTCCATGACCTACTGTACATTGTTCATGCCCACGAAATCTCCACGTCAAGGTAACATTTGAAAAGACAAACTGGGTTTATTTTGCATGGTGATTATCAAAAATTTCAATAAAACAATGAAACATCATCCTTTTCATTTTTGTCCACTTGGTATCAAATCTAACCTCACTAAAATTGATTGTACTACACTTTCAAAGATTGATAAATGGCAAAATTTAAAAAGCTTCAATACTCTTTAGCCTTAATTTTTAAACCCTGCTATTCCAAATGACAACATAGGCCTGGCAACAGTGTTACCTCAATATATGTTTGATTAAATATCTTTGGCACAGTTGCAACACCTAGACAGCAGCCTGCAAACACCACAAATGAGGGACAATGTACAGGTGAGATGCTCCAGAGTTCAATTTCTAAGTTGTTTAATGCTCCAGGTGCATTTCACAATTAATACAAGAATAGAAGACCAGCAAAAGTCATTGAAAATAATAAATTTCAAAGATGCGTGCTTCTGAAATTTCTCTTGGTTCTGTGAAATTCACAAATTATACATCATTTGCCCGGTATGCACGCACAACCCACTTTATTATGCAAAATTCGCAGGCACAAACTATTGAATAATATCAAAAACTTCCCAGAACATTACTTTTTCTACGCACCAATCCATTCTCAATGCTTAATAAATTTTCCACAAACTCCTGTTTAGATAAATAATTCTACAAAAAATTTGAGGAATTATACTTTCAGTAATATTCAGTAAAAAGTTTACTGAATCAATGATGCAGTATGTGTCAGTAAAATGACAGTCCTTCTGGCCATTACCCAAGCATATTTACACAAAGTAGCTCTTTTAATTCTCAAACTTGCACAAGATTGCACCATATAATTCTTTCCATGCATGGTTACATACACAATTAAGAATGCACTTCTGCTTGTAAACAACTAAGATTGCATTCAGTACCCAGAAAATCCAGGTCAGCCACAGTCACCCTAGATTTTACCAAGGAAAACTTTTCATAACTTCTAAAACAAAGGAATAAATAAATTATCATGTGAAGTCATTTTTGACATATTGGCTGCAAAGAAACTGATATTAATTGTTCACTGCCACAAGCAAATGCACAAAAAGCACAAGGCAAAAGGATCAAGACAATGAGTTATGATGCACATCATTCAATAGATTTAGATTAATGAAATCAAAGTTTGATCCATTCATATTTTCCTTGATATATTTACAAAATAGTGTAAATTTCTTTTCCCA
This sequence comes from Vernicia montana, assembly GCA_949750685.1. Taxonomy (NCBI): domain Eukaryota; kingdom Viridiplantae; phylum Streptophyta; class Magnoliopsida; order Malpighiales; family Euphorbiaceae; genus Vernicia; species Vernicia montana. The sequence goes on from CATKHJ010202191.1 coordinate 7,218, forward strand.
ATTTACAAGATAGCACATTTATAGCCTTTTACCTTCTCATCCTTGTGGGTAAAAATGGCTTTAACTGCATCAAAAACCTCTTCAACTGATTTACCCGCATCAATCTGCAGGTTGAAGCAGCAAAATCAATGGTTAAAGTAAACATTAAAAATATACCACATACAGAAAAATAAATGTACAAAAACACATTACCTTCCTAACTTTCCCCTTGGATTCATAGTACTCAACCACTGGGATACTAGACTCTAGAAAAACCTTAAACCGCTTCCTTATTGTCTCAATGTTATCATCTTCTCTTCCCTTCTCATAATGAAAAAGAAACACCAAGACAAAATAAGAAAAATGACCCAAGAAAGATAAAATATTACACATGCATAAGCATATGCCTGCACCCATACATACAGAGCAGTCTCATATGTCAAACCTGGTTCCTACTCAAAAGGCGTCTCTCCATCTCTTCTTCAGAGCAATCGAAGAACAAGACAAATTCTGGCTCAATTTTGGTCTACACAACAACCATATTTTTAGCAATGAACAAAATTATCCTGAATGTTAAATAATAATGACTTCTCTCTTTGTTTTTTTTATGAAATAAAAAGAATTCAATGAAAATATCCCAAATAATCGATAAAAAATTATAGAATTTTTCTTTCGATAATTTTCCAAATAAATCGAGAACTATCTTAAAAAGAGCATGTCTGCATGTGCCCCTTCAGGCCTATGTCTCACTTTCAACTGAACCTAGTACTACCCAATAAACCACCCCCTACATACACAACCTCCAATACAATGTAAAAGCAAGTCTATATTATTATATGATATTAAAACACAAATTTTTCTAGACAGCTTACAACAGATTCAAATGCTGCACGGTTTTCTTCATTACGAGGAAAACCATCAATCAGAAATTTGTCGTTGTCGCTTTCCTGCATTGCTTTTTGAAGAAGCATTATTGTTACCTCTGAAGGTACAATCTTCCCCTCCTTAATCATGTTCTGAATCATGGTTCTGTAGTCCACAACGAACAAAGTGGTGGTTATTATCTGATACAAAAAGAGTTGCCTCATATAAAATTCCAAAATCTAACACCTAGTAATAAATGCAGAATGCACCATGGAAAACAATTAAAGATAGGCATTGAAATCATGTGCAAAAATTAAGCACTTGATAGAACCCAGGATTCATTTCCTAGAGTTAACCTCAGTAGACGATCTAAGCAACCAATCTAACATCTGGCCCATGGAACACATAGGAAAAGACTTCATTAGAAACAAACTAACATCCATTACTGAGGACAAAACCTTCATGGTTCTGGAATAATCGTACACTCAGAATAAAAACATTTCTGCTCACTAAGTAAAGAATTTTGCTAGTATAAAAACATCAGAGCACCAGGCATTGGGTTCAGTATCCAAATATGCCTTGGCATCAAATATTCATCCAGAAGAAGAAGAAGAACACTCTTAATGATGGAGAACAAAAAAAACTGTGCATTATCAATTAATGCTGAGGTTGATTTCATCACCATGCTGGAGATATCCATAACCTTTAACAGGAATGTCAAAACAAAAGACAGACAGAATTATGTACAAACTTGATCTTCAAAGAATTTCATAATGATATGACATTCAACGACGTCTAAAAAACTGCCCCTTTCTTACTATTTTGACAATAACCACAGAAAAATGATGTTAAGTACAACTCCTGGAGACTCCCATAGACAATAAATCTAATAAATCACTTAATTGGAAGTGTGTGCATACATATATGCCATACCCATTTTCAGAGCCAGATTTGATTTCTGCTCGAAGAAGATCTCCAGCACTAAGATGAGTATAACCAAAGTGCTGGAGAATATTTGCACATTGGGTACCCTTTCCGCTGCCTGGGCCACCTGATCAATCATGATAAGGAATAAACTGAATCACAAAAATATTCTAATAATGGAGAGCAAAAATTGAGAAGGTCTTAATCATCAGAGTAATATTATTCATGGAAGAAATAATACACAACATAAATGTATTTAATGCCAAAGATATGTAGGAACCCCTTTACAAATACTGCAAATAATATTTGTATATGCATATCGTTGTAACTAATATACCTTTTAAAAAGGTGTTGTGAAGAAATACCATGATATATGTGAGTCAGTGCATCCTAACATAATCTCAAAAACAGAGCTTCCATACATACATAAATTATCTTCCAAGGCAACTAGATATGAGAAAAGTTAAGATGACATACAAGATATCCTCAGGTAGTACAAATATATAATTACAAACATACAGTACAGTATATCTAGCTTTATATTTACAAAAATTCGAGGAATTTAAAGGCTAAGCTACACCAAGACTTCCAATAAACTAGAGCTAAATGCTTAAAACAAAATGCTCACCTAAAACAAAAACAACTGTTGGCTTCTTCTCAGCTACACTTCCATTTTCCTCCTGCGATCATTAATATAACATATCATTTCACCAATCAAAAAGAAATTTAGTGAATGTAATAAACAGAGAATTACAAATTTTTTTGGTATTAATGATTAACAGAAAAGGAGAATATGGAACAAGTTTTTGCTTTTTGATTTCTTTCTGGTTCCATTAGTTCATGATTTTATTCATTTCTCGTCTTTCATCTTTTTTTTTCTCCTTTTATTCTCTCAAGGACTTGCATGCAACAGAAAACTTGATTTTGAAGGTTATACAACACAAGACTTATGTTGTCATTTACTTAATTGCCTCCCACTTTTTTATATTAAAATTCCAATATTGTATAAAATTAAAGAGAAATTACCTTTCTGGCAGCATCAACAGAAGTTCCCATGAGTATCAATTGACTTGCGATTTCAAATATTATCTTGAAAGAAAAAAGAAAAAGAATAATATGTCAAACAATAAAAATGCCAAGGATTAAGTTCTGCGCCAACAAAAAAAAAATAGATTGAATTCCATAAAACAAAGATTTGGCAATACTTAAATAAATTTGGATGGTCCAATTAATCAATTAAGATATTCTGAACAAAGATCTGATACCAAGCATTAAATCCACTATTTCGAGTGGAGTTACTAAAAATGATAAAATAAATCAACTTGACAGCAAACACAATTTTGCCACTTAATTTTACAAGCAAAGCTCAAAGGATTTTAAAAATCAACTAAAAAAAAGCACGTAACAATTTACAGATAAAGCAAAATAGATCTGCATGGGTCCTATACAACCTTTTAAATATGTTAATACAAAGCCCAGATTGAAATCAGTCCTAGAGAAAAATGAAATGATTCAACTCAATTCTCAGCAGATCCAATTCCATTGCATCAAATCACTCATCAGGTATAGGCAACGTGGAAACTCAAACAACGAATAATCAGATCCAGGAAGGAATAATTCTTTAGTTGTGATCATAATTTGAAAGCCGAAATGCATAAGAAACTATAGGAGATCTGGTTTGTTTATGGTGGATTAGAATCGGTTAAAAATTAAAATTGAGCTAATAGTGAAATGCAAAAGAAAATGAGTGAAATGTGTAAGGGAGTGCAGAGATCTAAAATGAACAGAGTAACAAATCAAATCAAATCAAAATCAAAAGAGAAGAGACAAAAAGGAGATCCAGATGATGCTTACCTTTGATCCCAATGCTTAGAGAGATTGGACACAAATGCGAAATGTGCTGGTGCTACCTTTTAAATACTCGTTTTTGAATCAACCAAAGGTTTGTTAAGTCTCCACTCTCCACCATTTCAGTGGGTTTTGGTCGGTACTCGGTAGGGATAAAACTGCCATTTCCACACTTCCACTTTGCGTAATTTTAACGGCTAAAAGCCCATTTGGATTGGAGTGAAGCTTACGCTAATGGGCTGATTTGTTTTAAGCACAATGAGATTAGATCCATCCAATTATATTATGTTTATAAGAAATTTATGAATTATCTTATGATTATATTAACAACAGAAACTTTCCCTCGAATAATTACATCCTTTTATACACGTGTAACTTATCTCGAAAGGCCTCACAAAAAAAACTTATCTCGAAAAGAAAAAAAATAATATTAGTAGAATTTTCAACTAACTTTTGCATTGGTAAATATTCTAAATTTTTTTTTTTTTTTTTTTTTTTTTTGCCAAATTATATACCTGTGATTCACAACCTTTGTATATATGATTTGCCTTAACCCGCCAAATGTTAACGTTTTTATTCATGTATGCAAGTGTTTTATATACAGGTTTATCTTTTTAATGCTAAACTTGCAAAAATATATCATTTTCTGTAACAAATTCATGACCCAAATTATTTCAGGGCAAATAAAAAAGCTGATATGTTCTCAATGAAAAATAAAGAACTCAATTTGTTAAATTCCAAAAATAGGATAAACCTATCATAGCCAAATTATATAGTAAAATATAGACCTTTTTTTTTTTGTTACTATCTATCATCACAGTATCATTTGAAAAGCAAACAGGAATATCATTTGGTGAAGCCAAATATTATTTTTGAGGTCAAGTGAGAAGACCACAGACTAAATATTCCATTCTGAGACGTTAGAGAAATGCCAGCTACATGTACGCGTATTCTATTCAACGAATCAGAATTCAATTCTTCATCCAAGTTGCCTATCCATTTCATAAGCCTTGATTGATGGCTTAGATGTTATGTTATTCATGTTTTTTGCTAGTCTCACTCATACCCTGTCAAACATACATACGGTGAAGACTTTACAAGAGATTTCACTGTTTTCCATCCTGTAAATGTGTTTCAGCCTTTTGATTTCCTAAATTACTTGCTTCTACTATTCCCAGCAGTAGCATGTAGCCCTGTACATAGCTCATCAATTTTATAATTTACTTCATCCATATCATTTCTATGTTTTTCTCCCCTCAATTTCCAATGAAACCCGAATTTAATAATTTGTAAATTCTAATAAAAATCTGCCAATCAGACATAATTTCACTACTTAGCACATATCTGATCTTGACATCAACCAAATGAATATTCTCATGCTTACTGACCTAAAATGACAAACCCGCCTGTCCGACCTTGGAGTCGTCCTACCCACTGTGCTTGCGGCAAATATATATATATACATATATTGAGCTTTTTTTTATAAGTAGAAATCTAGAGTATAGAGTTATTCAACTTCATTTCTTCTTACTGTTTCAAAGTGTCTGATAAAAGACCATAATCAGCAAGAAAAGAAGTTCGTGCCATTGGAACCTGAAGCAATAGAATTTAGCATATGTAGAGGTCTTCAACCGTCATCAGCTTCTAGGTGCAGATTCAAAAAGCTCTTGATTAGCCTATTCCTATTCATTATTTTACTTGCAAAGATGCTTTTCAGCTGGTCAACAAGGCAGATTCAAAACTCCAAATGAGCAATAAAAGTGAGGCCATGATTTTGGTCAGCTCCAGTATGCAATTCCATATGCATTGCAAAAGATGCTCCAACAATTTTGAAAAATATGAAGGATGCAGTAAAGCCAACTTTACCTACTTGTTATCCTCAAGTCAAGATATAATACGCTATAATGAAGCCAAGATGTGTAAAATTATGGGTTATCTTCTTCGACCTTGATATTTCTAATCCTCTCCATCTGGGCAACTAGTAGATCATGCACTTTAGCTTTTAGCTGCAGAAAAGCATGCATATCAGGCATGAGTTGCAACACAAATCATGGAATGATCCATTGAGATGAATTTTCAACTTGAGAAGTTGGCAAAAATTACCAATGGTGAATTGATGTAGTAGGAACACCACAAATGCAATTTTTATGAATAATGAAGCATATTAAATTTGAACACGCCACATCAACAATTTCAGATTCGTCAAAATTATGATTTGGCAACTCTAAGCCCATATTTGCTGCATAATTCATAATGAATTTTGAAATAGTAATTAGGTAATCACAAGTAAAAAACCCTGATTATGCATATGGATGAGTTATCAAAACTTTATTAGATTGGCATAGCAGGCATTACTGCAGTATATTTATCGACTGTTTCAGCAATTCTCCATATCAAAGCATGGTAACCATATTCATAGTGGGTCATCCGCTACACATGGTGGGCCATTCAGTTTAGGTCCAATATTACCTACTCTAGACCAAGTCACCAAGACAATCCAAATTCTGAAACATGTGATAGACACTAGTCGAAAACCACTTAGTGGATGGTTAGAAATGCTAGTAATGGAAAATGATGAAAGGTTGCAATGGAATGAGTTACCTCACTAAGCCCTTCTCCGCTCTTTATTGACACACGGATTGCCCCACTAGGTCCCATTTTATTGTACCTTGCCATTTCAAAATTACTGCCATTGCTATCTTCTGCAACGAAGATCACATGAGACTCTTGCAAGAGATCACATTTAGAGACAACATCAAGCCAAAGATGATCACTGAATCTCTCTTTAATTTCTTTGTATATCACAAACTGCAAAATCCCATAACCAACAAAAAAAATGAAAAATTACTTCACCTACAAAGAGATACAAATTGTATAACCAATTCAATTTCCAATGACTAATATTTACATTTAAAAAAAGGAACAATGCAACACCTAAATCATTGGTAAGGCCAAATCTTTCACTCCTCATAAAGATTGCATACTAAATCTTTCCTATTCTTCTAGTCTCACGATTAAAAGTTCCATGTGTGAAAAAATAAAAAGTTCAAATACCACTTTCATCATTTGATACCTGGTCAGAAGCTGAGGTCCCGCATTCTCCAGTGAGATCATGAACATAGAGTATTGCTTTTGGCAAATGTGCAAGGACAGCAAGTGTCAATTTTTCCAAATTGTTCCTATCCTCTGCAGGTTCACACAATGTGAAAAATAAATAAATAAAACAAAATTAAGCAGATAAAGAATTATAAAAATTCAAAAGCTTTCTAATGTGTAACAAGTTTTTATCAATCCAAATTCTTTGGAGAAACGCCTCAATGCTGTTCCCACCAACCTCACCTCTTTTTTCTCTCATTTTCTTTCTCTAACAAATGCTTGAACATGAGAAAGAGGGAGATGCTCTTGTAGTTTGAAAATTAGCATTTACATTAACTATGCATATAGTAGCAAGCCAAATATATTGCTAAGTGTATTACCATCGCATCTCTTCAATAGCCCAGGGGTGTCTGTCACCTGCATTTAGTTTCATTACATATGAATAAATTAGAAACTGACGGCACAAACAGCATGAGAGAGAGAGAGAGAGACAGAGAGAGGAGATTAACCTGAAAATGCTTGAAATCAAAAGCAATATGGCCCATTAGAATTCCTCTAGTTGTGAAAGGGTAGTTGCAAACCTGACTCCAAAGATTGAAAAAGAAAAAGAGGAGAAGAAAGGTTCACTATTAACAGCAAGGAAAACAAAACTCAGTTCAGATAAATACTATTCACCAGCTCATTCAAGTAGATTATGCATAACATCATCTTCAAAAGTCTAGTTGAAAGTTAAAAACAAAAACAATCCACACAATCAAAACATAAGCTTCCAATCTTTGTTTTTAGTTCAACAAATAAGACTATAGATGATAGATCCATCCAAAGCTCTTTAATTTCTTATGTCTTTAACAATATACATTGAGTAGAGAAAATAATTGGACATGTATATGTCTTTAACCATAACCAAATTCAAAATTATCAAAAGTTTGATTCAGGATCTATATGCAAAACCACACAAATATATCATAATCCCTAAATATCTGTGCATACCTCAGGCTTCCCTGTTGAAAGTATACGAACCAAGGATGACTTTCCCACATTAGGAGCTCCAACAAGACAAAGAGTTGGTGTTTCCAGATCAACTACTGGCATAGCCCGCAAAGCCTGCAAGCGATATTATGTATCAAAGTTGGCAATTACATACTATAATTGTAACACAATCAGTTTATGAATCATTTCCAGAACAGACACCAACAATTGGAACAACACAGCAAGAGTAACATACAGTTCAAACAATGAGGAAGGCGGCAAAAACTTTAAAGCAGTAAGCACAATAACCAGAAATGATGTTCGTAAAAGAGATTTTACAATCCCAAAATTTCTGAAAGTAATATGTCAGTTGAAGGCCAATTGACAAAGAACCCCTTTACCACTTAAATGTGGCCAGATAAAGAATTAGTTTTCATATGGGACTTCAAGCCTTATAAAGTTGTGTGAATTAATTCAATTACTTCCCTTCTGACCTTCAGCACATTCCACCCAAGATATTAGCTCAAGAAACAAACACACCATATAGTCAGTTTATTCTCTAATATGATTGTAAAACAATTCTCAATGCTACTATACCCCCACAGACAAGCACAGGCATATATATATGAATGTGTGACCATAAAATAATTATCAAAAAAGAAGAAATAAAAGAAACAACTAGAGCTTAAAGATACATTTGTCTATACGGAAAAACACCTTGGCAATGTTCAATAAATCATCAACTGCCTTTCCTTCACATTTAAAAATTTCTTCAAGCTTTTCCAGACCCTGCAGAGATTAACAGACTTTGTTTTCACGGGTACTACTAGCTGTGTGTAGTAAGCAGATAATAACTAACCTCATTCAACCGTTCCCCAGCCTCTCGTTTTGTTAAAGACTGCCCATAATTGTATCCCCAGTTAGTTACAACTCAAAACATGTTTTCTACAGATACACAAGTAATGCAAAATGTAATTATTTGCCAGCCTTCATACACTCTAAATTGCCACACTAATAATCGAATTGTGGGAAT
>CATKHJ010202443.1:0-10390 GCA_949750685.1 Vernicia montana
AGCAATAAACTCTTCATAATATGTGAGAGTAAAGAATGTGGCAAAAGACTCATTAACATGAATTCACTTGTCCATACCTATAATATGCTCTTAAGTATGTACATTGATTCTATTCTTATTATTTACTTATTCTCATATATACTTTATCAACTTCACTTATATACTTCTAATGAACTCTTACTTTTCCTATTCTCCAAATCACACATATATAATTAAATTTTTCATGCTTAAGATCTATCAACAAAGTCATTTATATAACTAACTAAAGTCACTTATGCTTCATAGTCATACTTGCATAATTTCAAAACTTAAATACCTACTACACTCTTATTACTAGATGATGCTTCAATTTCAATACTCATTTCTCTTGATGGTATATCACCAAACATAGAACTCTTAATTTTATATAATTATCATTTATGTCCAATCATTATTATAGTCCATATTAGATCCTTATACATTTCTCTTACCACATAATGTCATTAATACACTATCTTATTATTCTTATCAAAACATATATTTCTTTACTTATTATATTTACTTTTTATTACACTCAATCCTCATAACTATATATATATATCACCTCTAATTATATTTAATTTCATAGCACATTCACCAATATTCATAAATAATTTCAATCATTAAGTTTATTTTATGCACCTTATAGTTAAATCATCACATGACTTCTTGATAAACTTCATATACACAAGTTAAATCATCACATGACTTCTTGATAAACTTCATATACACTTACACAATTCAACTTACAATTTAACATCTTAATTGGAAGCCTTCTTTCCATCATACACCACTATATATACACATTCACATATCTCGATATATACTTAAAGACTCTCTTCTAGATCAAACTATTTCTATCACTTCACATCTAGAATACATATTGGTTTCACATGTTTTACTTTAAAATTTATTCTAATCCTTTATATACATATCTTGATCATATACACATATCTCAATCGTATGATCATATACATATGTATAATCTAAATCATTTTACTTATCACACATTACTTAACATTTGTCACTTGGTACATATATCTTGAACTTTTGTACATATACTTATGAATGAATGGAACAATGAACATGTGAGCATATGAAACACCATACTCTTTAGTATGTACATAAAAACATATATGGTAATGGACAAGTGAACATTCAAGGAAAAGAACGTGTGAACTTATGGAATAAAACACATGTGTACATATTGGGTAATAAACATTTTCCAAAACACATATAACAAGTGAAGACAAGGATCAATATTAATTTAGCAGAAATTAGATGGTCCGGAGCAGATGGGCTCTTCACATCACATTGCAGGATATAAAAATAAATAGAGCAGAGGCTTCTTTTGAGCACTACCCTTCACATCACATGATAAGTCATAAAACTGATCAGGTTTTATAGCTAGGACCACCCCTCCTAGTTGAGGTTCAGATATTTTACCCTATCCGTGGGTACCCATGTGCACATAGTCTGATGTATTACCCACATCAGTTGGGGATTTATGCTTAAAGATTCAGAATTGTTCACATCAATGTCCAAATGGCACATCAAGTACAATGTCATATGGTTCCCTTATATAGGGATTTCTATGAATTAATGATTCTCATTTAGAGATATCAATGAACTCGTAACAAAGATAACAATGATTTAATTATAAGAGTTTCAATAGCACATCAATAGAGTTCAATGAACACATAAGGCATGACTATTCGTAAATCAATTAGACTTGGTGATTATTCATCAAATGAAACTCAAAGAGTTCATATAGAAATTTCATAAGACTAATGACAAGAAATTTCAATGAATACATATCGAATTTTCAATAATATACATATAGGATTTCGTTAAACAGGTGGAAAGAGACTTCAATGAGCATAACACTGGAATTCAATAGACATATGAAGAATTAAACAAACGAAAGTAGAATTTAATAAACATAAGCAAAAGTTCAATAAACACATGAAACATCTCACTAGACAAATTAGAGGAACTTCAATGGTCATATTAAATAAGATTTTGAAGAATTCACATGGAACATATCAATGAGCAATTGGAGAGGTTATCAATCAATGAATGAATTCCTAATTTCATAAATTTTATCAAAGGAATATCTTATGATTTAGGTGGTTTGCAAAGAACTTATATTCAAGAATACAAAATACAGTAATAACAGTATATTTTTCACTTACCTCCTTTAAATAACACTTCTATTCTCATGAATTCCTCTTCCACATCTCATAATATCATTGATCCACATCATGCCTTTCATTACTCTCTTCGTCTTCTCTAAAATCTACAATCAATGAATTACACATAAATAAACTCAATTAAGACTTATCTTGAATTAAATTTTTAAATAGCTTCATCTAATAGCCTAATATTAACTTAGATTCAATATAACTCTAACTTCATCCCTACTACAATATCATCAATAATTACACAATAATAATCATATATTTGTTAATATATTTCATATAACTTCATTTACTCGTCAATATGACAACTTAGATTGAACAATAGAATCCATTTGAGCCTAACTTCCTTTACTTGCTATCTCATCCATAATTCACCATAGAAACCATAAACAAACTAATTAATCTCATACAAAGTCTTGTACTCATCAATTCTCAACTTAAAACGCAATTATTAACTCATTTCTAACTTAATCTTAACTTAAAATCAATAGAAAATACTACGAAATTTCTTACCTTGTTACTTGAATCAACATCCAACATGATCAGTACTTGAGTTACAAAGCTCAAATCCTAGTTTCCTTGAAGAAATCTTGTGAACCCTCAAATTTGCACCACCAAAATTATTTCTAAACTCTCCAAAGCTGTCCGAAATACTTTTCTATCCAAACTGACACTTTTCAGATCCAAACCGGACTTTCTGTACCAGACAACACTTTCCTGAAATTGACCAGATTTGTTTCAAAACTGACTGCTAAAATGTCCGATAATTAATTTCGAGTCCATCGATATCGACTGGTAATTTTTTGCACTTCAGAATACCCTGAAAACTGACCCGGAAGTTTCAAAAACTGATCCAAAAACTGAAAAAAAAGCCTGCAGATCAGATTCTGAGCACCGTCCGCCGGAGCCCATGGCGGCGTCGCCGACCTCCCCGGCGGCTGCCACGAAGAAGCCCGGTGGCTGGTCCCCCTCATGCTCTGAAAATTCCATTTTTACCCTTTTTTTAGTCCACTTTTCAGCCCTTTTTTGGTCTTTTCACCCCACCTTCATTTTCCATAAATACCCCCTCCTCTCCTTCATTTTACACACACCTCAAGCATTTGTGATTGCTATCCACTTGCTTCCTTTTTCTCTAATTAGTTTTCTCACTTATCAATTAGTTAATTAATTAAAAATCAATTTTAATTAATTAATTTTTCAATTAGTTTTAATTTCAATTAGTTAATTAATTAAAAATTAATTTTAATTAATTAATTAATTTTTCAATTAGTTTCCACCCACTCCCAATTAGTTAATTAATTAAAAATTAATTTTAATTAATTAATTAATTTTTCAATTAGTTTTCACTCAACTTGAATAATTAATCTTTTTAATTAATTAAAGTTGGGTAATTAAGCAACCAAGTCACCAAATTAATTCCTTTTTTTTTTAAATCAAAACCGATAAAACAGTATTTCGGTCCGGAAAATCACTCCGCCCACTCAAAATTCCCCCAAAGAAAAGGTACATCATCTTCTCTCACCAATTCCAAAATCACCCCAAATCAAATCAAATCAATTTGATCAATCCTTAAACCCCTCCACCTCATAGTGGAATGAACTACGTAGGTTTTGATCCCAATTCAATGCGGTACATAGGCATGCTTGGAATTTAACTCCAAGCCTCAAATCCAAATCCCAATCAATCCCCTTCCCCTTTTATTTTCTATGTAAATGTCAATTTATTACTTTTCTTGTAAATTTCAATTAAAGCAATTATTTAATTATTTTTGGAGTAAATGAGCGATCTTGTGATTTCCGGCAAAAGGGCCAAATTAGTCCTCGAACTTGGCACTTGGGGATAAATCAGAACAAAATCACCTTTTTTGTCATCAAAGTCCTCATACTTGGAAATTTTTGTCAAATTAGTCCTTAGTCAAACTTTGGGCAATGCATGTGCTATAAAATCAGATGAAATAACGTTAATTTCATAAGTCACGTTTGGCATAGTTTTTCGGAAAAGTGCTTTTCTAAAAAAAAAAAAATTCAGTTTTGAAATCATTACACATTTAACAAAATTCAGTTTAAAAAATTCAACAAAACATTTAATCATTACACAAAATCGAAAAATAATTTTCACTCATACCACTAAAACTTAAATTTAATTGATTACTATTATTAGCCTGTAAACTAAAAGAAATATTTTTTGAATTTTTTATTTAATTGATTATTTTTTTTTTTTTGAAACTGTTTTTTTTTCAATCCTGCTTTTTGAAAAAACATCCTATTGTTTCAAAAATACTTTTCAAAATTGAAAAAACTGAAAAAAAAAATTAGAAACACTTTTCTGAAAAGCTATGCCAAACGGGACTTATGAAATTAACGTTATTTCGTCTGATTTTATAGCACACGCATTGCCCAAAGTTTTACCAAGGACTAATTTGACAAAAATTGCCAAGTATGAGGACTTTGATGACAAAAAAGGTGATTTTGTCCTGATTTGTCCCCAGGTGCCAAGTTCAAGGACTAATTTGGCCCTTTTGCCTGTGATTTCCCTAGTACCCATAAGGGCTAGAGGAAATACTCTTTTACTTGTGGATGTTTAAATATCTGCTCTTTATTTTTTCACATGTCTCATAATTATGTCATGCTCATGCATTATAAATTGTCATCAAATACTTGTCATCCCTTAAATCAATTTTCAAAAGTCGAATTAAATTTAAGAGCCAAATCAAGATTGTTTAAAACCGAAAACCTAGTCCCCGAGCTCAAACTTGGTTCGAGGACTAGTGACTTTATCCTTGGGTAAATTAATCAAAGATTAATAAATTGGAGTCAAAATGGATTTTTTCTTAATTTTTCCATATAAATAAATTGGGGTGGCGACTCCCGAATCATTTTCTAAAATCGAAAATCAATTTTTTGAGGTGATAGCCGCTTCCAATCGTGAGCACCGAAACTCATACCTAACCTCCCTTAAAAATCGCTCCGCCTTTCCTTAAGGCATCCATTTTTTCCGAGCGAGGGGAAGGACGTTCGGGCGAAGCCTCACAGTTGGCGACTCCGCTGGGGACTAGTTGCCACCCTTTTCCAATAAAAGGAAAGCAAATAAGAGGATTACTATTTGCTTGGATTTTTTTCAAAATAATCTCCATTTGGCATTTAAATTTAAATCGACTTCCATGCATCACTTTGCATAATAAAGGCTCCTTTCCTAGCTCTAGATTTAGGAAAACTTTTGGATGGCGAGTAGCATTGGCTCAACAACTCTTTTTGAGTATGTTGGGAGATAGCGAAAGCATTCCACCCACGATGAATCCCCGATCATTTTGGTGGTGTAACGAGCAATCTGTACTGTTAGACCCACGCGAGTCTCTTTGACTCACATGTGGTTAGGTATATCGATGCTCTAGTGGGACGGGGACCCTTAAACCAAGCTACCTTTCACCTTTTTGCATGTAGTAGCCTTAGCTTTTGACCTTAGGTTTCGTAAACCGTAATAAATTAAAGCTTGTACATATACCATGAAACCTTTTTGTCATGCATCATGCCATTGACATGCATACATACATAAGAAACTCGAGAATAGAGTCTTCTCACCCTGTATACCAAAACTGTTGTTCCGTCACCCAAATAAAAAACCAATAAACCCGGTGAAGGGAATCCTTTTCCCAATGTAGCGTTGCATCTATTTATCCTTTCCGAGCGTAAATTCTTACCCTTCGTTTTCTTTTGAAGGTACCGATGGCCAACCCAATCAACATGGATACTATGAACACCCTCCTCACTTACCTTCTTAAAAAGCAAGAGGAGAATTTTCAAGCCATCCTCAACTTTGCCTTAAGTACGCAACAAGCCAATTTCAGCAAAGCTTTAGCCACTCAACAAACCAATTTCAATCGAGCTTTGACTGCTCAACAAGCCAGCTTCAATAATGCATTGGCCCATCTCATTAAAGCCTTGAGCTCTCAAAAGCAGACCCTGAACAAAATTAAGTTGAATCTAATGGCTTCAAGTCCTTTGACCACACCCCGTGTTAATCTTACTAGCTTCACATCCCCCCATTTTGCTAATCAAACCAAGTCACATCTAATTAATTCAAGTTCCGCCGTACCCCATCTTGATCAGACCAACACCGAAACTCCTTCCACGATCAATCGGCTCGACACCTCCCCTTTCTAAACCAACACCACATTTGGTCCCAGTGCTGCAACCATATTAACTCCTATCATTGGCCTTACCCATGATAGAGAAGTGTCTAAAAATGTCACACAACTAATCCCAATCACTCATGCCAACCCAACCCCTATTATTGATATGACCCATAATGGAAGAGCTCCTCAAAGTTTCATGTTGCCAAACACAAAAGTTGACTTTCATCCTTCTTTGAACCCTTTCCAAGGAATAGGAACCTCCATTCAGCCAAACATCAAAAGGCCCATCAAACTACCCTTGAAGTACGACACCACTGTGCTCCAACAAGCTCACACAGTTGGAAAAAAATGCGAGAATAGTAACCCTTATGCTTCCACTTCTATTATATCCACCAAACAGAAAGGTAGAGAGGTAGCTACCATCACTAACCAAACCTGTAAATCAGAGAGAAAGAATTTCAATGATTTGGGTATTCCCTTGAGCACATTCTACAAGATGGCCTTTGAAGCCGGTATGGTTAGGCCTTTGGAGCCGAAAGCACCCTCTAGCCATCTATCCAGAAACTACAAGCCTAATGAGTACTGCGAGTACCACCAAGGAGCTGGGCACGAAACTGACATGTGCAAGTGCTTAAAGCATCGAATCCAAGATCTCATTGACAATGGAGATATCCTCCCTCCAGAACCCATACCCAATGTGCCTATCAACCTTAAGGACATTATTAATTCCTTCAAAAGCGAACCTACCAAATAATTGGTACTTTGAGAAGGGTGTCGGGCCTGTTGTACCCGAGTCCATGTCCGAGTCTGAGTCCTCTGAGTCTATGTCTTCTGAGTATGAGTCGAGTCACCTAAGTCTGTCCGAGTATTTTAAATCTATTTCTGAATCTGAGTCTGTCAAGTCTTCCTTTATGAGTTTGTATTTTGCCTTCCAGGTTTATCCTTTAATGTAACCCATGATGATGAGACTTTTATCAGCAATGAAAAGTTTGAATCTTTTGTTTTTCTCTACTTCTTTTGATTCATCATTGAATAGGACATCTAAAAAAAGAAATAAAAAAATGAATGAATGAGGCAAAGGAATCAATTAATTATGGCACAGAGGAAAAATAAAAAAGTCACATACATTGTATCTGCATATCATGACAGACAGGCATTAATCAAAGGGCTCATGTTTTCCAGGACTATTTTCTGTGGAACCCAAAGACATGGTAGACCCAAGTATCATGGTTCACAAGATTCCAACCCACACACATATGAAGCCTGTTAAGCAGAAGCTGCGAAAAATGAAAGAGTGAATCAACTGGTGTCATGACCAGCTGAATGCCACCGACTAAATGAGAATAGACACTTTGTACAAGATTCAAGGTTACCGACAGAAGCTAGCCAGACACTTCAACAAAAGGTGAAAGAACAAAGGTTTGCAAGAAAGGAATCTTTTCCTAAAAGTGATTCGATCTCCTATGCAGACCCAAGAGGAAAGTTCAAACTAAAATGGGCTGGACCATACGTACTTAAGAAGATTCTATCCGACATAGGTGCCATCCTCATGGACGTGGATGGAAACCAATTCTCCAATCCTTGCAATCTGGACTAACTAAAGAGATACTTTGTCTGAAGGTGTGTCTGCATGTAGTTTCTCCATTTTTAAATGCATCTGCAATCAGAACTACGTGGACTTGATTCTCCCTAAAAGAAAATGACAAAAATGATGTAAGGGATATGTAGGCAGCCCGACTCTGGTGCAGTCCAAATCATATTATAATGCATTTTTGCTTCTTATGACAAGGCATCTCATTCTCATTTCCTTTGTGCCTAAATGCGTCATTCATTTGGTTCTTTTGCCAAAACAAAAAAAAAATAATAATAAAAGAAAATGCTCGCTAAGTTGAAAACCCGAGAGGGCGACTTGGGTAGAAGTTAGAGCAAAAATAAAGGATGTCTTATACAATGATGATCAGATTTTACAGAATACAATCCATCATCACAAAAAAGGGATAGCCCGTTCCAAATATCATCTACAACTTATCCTGTATCATGTGGTCATATCAGCTTGCAGGCATATGCAAACACAGGAAACCCGCATCAAATCCTAAGCAAGTACAAGACAAAAAAAAAAAAAAAAGGTTTTATCATCATGTCTGAAGTTAGAGTTTAGCCAATCCTCCTACTCCTCCTAAGGTGCACATCTTTCATGCTCTTGTCAGAATCAGAGTCCACCATAATCTCTTCAATGGTCACACACCTTCTCCTAGCTCTCTCCGCTACAGCAGTAGGGGTACTAGCAGGACCAAAACTGCTCCCCACAATCATACCAAAAAGCCTACCACAAATGGCAGCAGCTCCAAAACTACTCCTGGTAATCCTCCTCTGTATAGTAGTAGCTTGGGAACCAGTCCCTACTGCTGCAGTGAAAATCCTCCTTTGAACCCTGGAAATAACAATTTTTCTCTCTACACCAGCTACAGTAACCCTCCTCTAAACCACCATTGTAGTGTCACCCTATCTCCTCATTGCAGTCACAATCTTTTTTTTCACTCCCACTACAGTCTCAGTCACTAATATAGCCTGTAGTGTTGAGCCCCAGTAGCTTCTCGAGTCTCCTCTGAAGGTCAAGTCACTCTCTGTCTTCTTGTAATAGTCTCTCTTTCTTCTCTAGTGTCATCATCGATGTCACTCAGCATAGCAGCTCGGCACTCTCTCTCAACTGGCCAAACAACCTTAAGCCAAAACAACCTCAGCCACAGTACGACTCTACCCTATCTAAAGTATCAAACCTACTACTCCAGCATCACTCCAACCAATTGAACTGAAAAAATAAATACCTGGCAATCGGACAAAAAAACCAGAGCCCTCATTTTAAGCCCCTGCCTCTTCAGGTCTCCAAAGTCACTGGGATCTTAAAACTCCTTGATCACAGTGGTCGCATTCACCCAACCATCAATGATTATCCAGTTAGCAACATCCTGGGGGCAGGTCCAGAAACTCCTGTAAAGCCCAAAAATGCCAAACTCTGAACTTTGGAACCACTAGGACTGCCTCCAAATCACAACTGAATATGGCGTTGAACTCTTTGAAAGTGGGGGCACAGCTCCTCCAAGGCAGCACCAAAATGAAAAGCACGAGCCAGCGGGCCCCAAAACCTAAAACAAGCCCTCAGAAAAATCTCAGTCGACCGGCACTCCCAGTAAAGTCATCATCGATACAATACCGTATCTTCCTAAATTAATTCTCTCCATCTTCTCGAGTTTCTTGGTCCATAAATGCATGTAATGGCTAAAATACGGTTCAATGGACGGAAAAAAAAATCAATCATCACATAAAAATTGCACTCATGTTTAGGAGTTGACATTGCATGCAAAATGCATTCATATCATACACAAAGCCAACTCGTGAATCCACCCTCTTGCATCCATACATTCATCTATTAGATGCATCTTCACATATCATCAAGTAAAGCAAAAGGTCTATGAATCCCAAAACATGCATACATAAACATGCATCATCTGTGCACCAACATCTATGCATATGCAATCATTTATAGTCATACACCATCACGCATGAGCCAAGCTAATGACAAGTACCTTCTCGAAGCTGACCAACAGCTTTCCAGAACTGACCAGTACCTCCTCGAAGCTGACTGACATCTTTCCAAAATTGACCAGTACCTCCTCGAAGTTGACCGCTATCTTTCTAGTGTTGACCATTACCTCCTCGAAGCTGACTGACACCTTTCTAGAATTGACCAGTACCCCCTCGAGGCTGACCGACACCTTTCTAGAATTGACCAGTACCTCCTCGAAGCTGACCGATATCTTCCAGAATTGACTAGTACCTCCTCGAAGCTGACCAACATCTTTTCAGAATTGACTAGTACCTCCTCGAAGCTGATCGACAGCTTTTTGAAGCTGACCCACATCATCCCAGAATTGATAAGTACCTCCTCGAAGCTGACCGACATCTTTTCAGAATTGACCAGTACCTCCTCAAAGCTGACCGACATCTTCCAAAATTGACCAGTACCTCCTTGAAGCTGACC
>CATKHJ010202583.1:0-24415 GCA_949750685.1 Vernicia montana
CATGTACACCAAAGACTATATCCCAAAAAGAGTTCTTCCTAAACTTTTATTTTTCAATTCAATACTAAGTTGTTATTATGTTTTCTATTAGATTTATTGTTAATTTAATTGTTTCTTTCTTCTTAATTATGAGTAGCTAAATTTCTTTTCTAAGATTTAGATGTAATCTTTTGATTTGTCTATGACTATCTTTGTTTAATTGATTTAGTTTTGATTATTGGAATTAATATTTTATCTTAGAACTTAATGCTTGTGAATAATTGATCACTATTTACATGTTTAAAAATATTATGTGAAGTAGCAAGAGTGGAAGTATAATATTAGTTCTTTGAGATATTAGACCTAGGGAATGTGTTGCTTAGAGATAAGAACACCCCTTTGTGATTAATTAAAGGATTTATATAAAATTTAATGGGTTTGTATTAATTGCTTGTGATCACGAGAGTAAACATAAGGTTAACATCAATACTTGTATTGTGTCTTGAGAGAGAACATCATATATTTTAGGAAAATCTAATGATTAATTTCAATGAAATTAAATCAATCTAGAGAACATAGAAAAGTCATGGGTAATCAATTGATAAAATCTAAATCCTAGATCTCTATCATATATTTGAATTTGTCTTTTAAATTTTCTTACATCTGTTTTAATTTTCTTTTTCTTCACAACTGAATTAATTTTCTAAATAATAGAGTAATCATACTTTTTGGTAATTGTCAATACCTTCCCTGTGGGATCGACACTCTATTCACACACTATTACTTGCTCACGATCTATACACTTGCAGATTTAGCACAACAGCTGACATATAGTACTTTGAAAATTTAAAGTCAAATCAAGACTTGAAAGTACTTATAATCATAATCCAAATAGCATATAATATATATCTTTCTTGAAAACAAATAACAAATAAATTATGATACTCTTGAAAATTAAACCCGTACAACAAATAACTTATTTTACTTTGAAAATCTTTAATCAGATACCACTACCTCGTAATAGGATTTAAAAGCAAATTCAAATAACTAATGATACGTTTTAAATATGATTTCATGTAACTAATTATACGTTTTAAAACTTCTTTCAAATAACAAATATTTCAAACAATCTTTGAAATCTTTTTACAATAGATGAGAGTGGATTTTATCCTTGCTTTCTCATCAACACTGCAATAGTGACAGCTCTTCTTGCGGAGTATTAGTCACACATCTTACACTATCTTTTTAAGACTTCATTCAAATACTTCTCATCAATACTACACTAGTGGCAGAGGCTCTTCTTGCGGAGCAATACTACAATGTAAGGTTAGCTAGGCCTTATGGCTAGGGCGTTCAAATCTCTCCTAGCAAGAGTCACTTTAATGTGCACAAAGTCTGGTGTTCCCCACACCAGAAAAAGGGATCTCTGCTTGAGAACTTGAAATTTCAATGAAAATAATTCATAAAACATATAACACTGCACTAGCACATAAATTCCCATATAAGGGAAAAACAATAAAATAGCGAATCTCATATAAAAGAATTTAACAAATTCAAATGCTCACACTGGAGACTGCAATAAATTTATATTAAACGCTTCAATAGGTCATTAATAACAAATTCATTGAATACATGTAAAATCAAAATGAACTCATTAATAATGATTTTGATAAATACTTATAGTATCTTAAAACCACAATTAACATATATAAATTTCGATAATCTTATTAAAGAAATTCAAATAAACATATATAATTTGTCGATAAACACATGGAAGAAACTTTCAATCAATTAAAAATGTTTTCACTATGAGTAAAATTAAGAGTTAGGGTTCACATGGATTTTTAAGGGATTTAGATATTAAATTGACATATGGGATGTTTATGTAGGGTGGTTTAACAATAAACATGGTCATCGAATTCAAATCACAATCCATAATAGGATAGTAGTCACTCACCTCTATTATGCTCTTCCTTGTAAAATTTCTTGCTTTCAAGTAGGGTCAATTGGTGATCCTCATCTCTTCTTTGCTCCTTTTATGTCTCTACATTCAATTTACATTCACAATTAGCTAATTCACACTAAGCATTAACATTAAAATGCTTAACTTCTAAATTATGTCTATAGGTTTCTTTCTTGACCCAATTGTATTGTTACTGCCATATCTCATTTTATACTACTCCAATTGCCCCGATTCTTTTTTCATTGGAAATAAGACACATATGATAGTAACATATCCAAATTTTATCCAATTTAGAGCTCTACAAATTTTTTAGTGAACTTCCAAATTCTACCATACTCTTATGCAGGGGACAGACTGACCTTTATCCCTTCTCTTAGCTATATCTCAAAATGTGAATCTCCAAGGACAAATTTATTTCATATACTCAAACTAAACATAGAAAGAACCAATTATCTAGTTTTGATCTTGGCCTGAATCTATCTCTAAGGCCCCTTACACGGCTACTCAAATTTTGTGTTTTCATTGACCCTGCATACAGGGGAAGTCATAATGAAGGATCAATATCTCTTAATTTACTAGGAATATCATCAATAAATTTCAATGGTATTTAGTTCACATCCCTTAATATAATTTATAAGTTTAATCAAGGTCAAATTCGGAATCCAAGGTCCTTGAATGAGACCATAATTTCCAGAAGCTTAACCTTCCCTCCAAACTACCTTCCCTTTACAATTTCATTGGTTTCTCCGATTGGGGTTCCCTTGGACAGCCCCATTTTACTCACCATCCAAGTCCCACTCATCCTAAACCCTTATGAAACCTTCCCCATGCCGTCCATGAAATAATCAATCCCTAAACAACTCTCCTAAGCAATCCAAGCTCAAGTACTCACCAAACCCTAAGCCATCTTATTCTTTTCACACTCCCATCACCATTCCTTCATCTTTCTTCACTAAAACATCACCATACACACTCATATCCACCATTAAAACATCAAATTGTCCATACCCTTCCATATCCCATTCAAACCAAAAATTCCAACCTCAAGAAAAGGAGAAAATTCCAAAACAAACACCATATACATACTTAGAACACAAAAACACAAGCTTTTAATTCTAGGACTTACCTTGATTACCTTCCTTTCCTCTTTCCCCTTCTGTGACGTCACGCCTCTCCCTTCTTTCCTTTGTTCTTCTTTCTTTTGTTTGTCTCTAATTTCTTAGGTGATAATATGGTAAAGTGTGAGATGATAAAGCTTGCTCACCTAACTTATATAGATATTTTTTCTTTTCTTTACTTTTTTTCTTTTATTTTAAGACTTAAATTAGCTAAGTTTATCTTCCCCCTCAAAATCTCAGCAGCCTCCCTCATTTTTCTTAATTAATTATATTCATTTTTCTTTTAATTATCCTAAAGTCTAACCTAATGATTAGTTTGTTGCCATAAATCACCATATTGCCATTTTCTTGGCTTTATCACACTAAAATAAATAAATATGATCTATTAATATTTTTAATCTAATTTTTAGAATTCTAGGACTATAATTAATTATTCTTTTACCAATTTTTTCCTAATTCAACATCTGGAAAAATAGCAGAATCAAAATTCATTGGTTTCACGCTTAGCGTACCGATTTCACTTAAATATTTTCTATACTCGCTCCAAATTTGATTTTTGAGTTCCATCACTTCTAACATTCTCATATTTATCTAAATTTTATGAATATAATCTTGGAATCCTTTTCGAGATCGTAATTCACTGACTCTCGCTTAGCACCTCGATTTCTGAACTGACACCCTTTTCAAAGTTTTGATTCCTATCTTCCTATTATTTTTCTTAATTTCACCTTTTCACTCGTCTCTATTCTGGAATTATCGGCTTTAAATGACTTTCTGGGGTGTTACATTCTACCCCCCTTAAAGAAAATTTGCCCTCAAATTTTCAAAACACCTTACACCTCTAACTTGTAGAATTTATAAATATTCAATCTATGTCTCCATATATTTCTCTTTACACTATCTAATATCTTTTGGATCACCCCATAACTTCTATTTCTTTCATTTTTTAATTATTCATCGCATCTCATATCCTACTCAGAATTTCTTAGTTCCATACTTAGGAATCCATATTCATATCTTCCTAGTAAACTCAAACCTTACTCCAATCATGTCATTTATAATGCTTGTCCAAACTATATCATATTTCTATTGATCCATATTTATATTACATCAATCCTACACTCCATGGTATTACTCATACCTCTCAATCTATACAACTTTTTACAATCCATTCTTAATTTATCTATTCTTCTGCTTTGATACCACATCTGTCACATCCCACTTTTGGGATATGACGGTTCTAGGGCATAGGTAGGCCTAAAGTCACCGAAAATCCGTAGAACCTGATACACTCAAAGTTAGACAATACTCCGGCAGAGTACCGGCTGTATCTCTAACATTACCCAAGATCCGAAACTTGCAAAACACTTTACACTTCCAATAAACCTCCCTTATAACCTCAACTTCATTACCAATACAAATCTTCCCAATGCCATTTCCATCAATGTAACCAAATCAGCATTTTCATATATAAACTATTAACATCACTCCATTAGATAAATTCTTAAGTCACTTACAACTTACATATCTTATGCAATCAATTTTACAACCCTCAATGCCTAATGAGAATCTAAATAGATCATACATTTAAATACATATGAATAATATCTTTGAATATTCTAGTAAGGCATCTACTTCATATTCAATGCAAACTTCAAGCGGACTTGATGCCCAAGCTTAATTTGATTACCTCTTATCTTCTTATGGAAAAAATTGGAAATGGGGGTGAGTACGAATACTCAATGAGTAAAAACTATTCTACCATAAATTGCACGGCTTGGTGTTCAACATTCGTTTACAAGAAGGATATATGACTTACTTGTATATACATATTAATTTAATAAGGACAATATTTGACAATGTATGACATATAGTACTTTGGAAATTAAAATCAAATCGAGTCTCTTAAATACTTATAATACATTTTAAATACAAATACGAATAACAAATACGTTTCAAAAATCCTTTCAAATAACAAATACTTTATACTACCTTTGAAATACTTTTCCAAAATAAAAAATAAATTATACTGCCTTATAATACATTTCAAAACTTCTTTCGAATAGCAAATATCTCATACGAGAATAGCATAAATCAAACAAGTTTCAACTGGGGTAAGAGCAAGAACTTTTATTGTATACTCACCGACAATTAACTAATCAACTCATGGTGAGTGCCAAGTGAACAACTCATGGCAACTATGACCAAGTGAACAACTCATGGCAATTTAACCAAGTAACAACTCATGGCGATTGTGCCAAGTAAACAACACATGAAAATTTTTCCAAGTAACAATTGATGGCGATTTTGCCAAGTAACAACTCATGGCGATTTTTCCAAGTAACAATTGATGGCGATTTTGCCAAGTAACAACTCATGCCGATTTTTCCAAGTCATCAATTATATGAATAGGATATAGCATTGTAGATGAAACAACTCAAATTTTGGATTTTCAAATTCAAGTAAGAGCAATATGAATAACAACTCAACGATATAATTCTCGAAGAATCCGAAGCTATATATGAGAAATCAATGAACAAATACCAAGTATAATTCAAGTCAAGTTGGAATTTCAAGTGAATATTCTTATATAGAATTCAAGTAAATATATTAGGAATTTCTCAACAACTTTCATCTTGTAACAATTTTATGATACTTTGGAAAAAAATCTTCAATTAAGTAAAAACCTTTTCAATATCGGTACAAATAGGAATTAAGATTCTCATGGATTTTAAGAAACTTAAAAATTAATTTAGCATATGGAGACTTTCATGTAGGGTGGTTTAACAATAAATACTGTCTTATAATACAATTCACAATCAATAATAGGATAGTAATCACTCATCTCTATTATGTTCTTCCTTGTAAAATTTCTTGCTTCCAAGTAGACTCAATTGATGATCCTCATCTCTTCCTTGATCCTTTTATGTCTCTACATTCAATTTACATTCAAAATTAGCTAATTTACACTAAGTATTAACATTAAAATGCTTAACTTCTAAATTCTGCCTATAGGTTTCTTTCCTAACCCAGCCTCCTTATTACTGACATATCTCATTCTATACTACTCCAATTTCCCCTATTCTTTTTTCATTGGAAATAAGACACATAGGATAGTAACATATCCAAATTTAATCTAATCTTGAGCTATACACATGTTTTAGTGAACTTCCAAAGTCTACCCTACTCTATTGCGCGTAGGGGACATACTGACCTTTCTCCTTTCTCTTAGCTATATCTCAAAACGTGATTCTCCAATGACTAATTCCTTTCATATAATAAAACTAAACATATAAAGGACCAATTCTCTAGTTTTGATCTTGGCTTGAGTCTATCTCTAAGGCCCCTTACACGGCTACTCAAGTTTTGTGTTTCCATTGACCCCGCATACAGGGGCAGTCCTAGTGCAACTTCAATAACTCAAAATCCACTACAAAATTTGACAATAATTTTGTGGGTCTCTAGTTCACTTATCTGGATACAATTTTCTAGTTTTGTCCAGATCCCAGTTCAGATTTTATGGTCCTCAAATCAGGATCACAAGATATTGCAGTCCGCCTCCTTCCACCAAACCTAGGTTTCTTCTTCCTTTCATTAATTTCTTCCCCATTCCTTCATCTTTCTTCAATAAAACATCACCACACACACTTATTTCTCCCATTCAAACACTAAAGATTTGATATCCATCCATTTCCCATCCAAACTGAAAATTCCATCCCAAAGAAAAGGAGAAAATTTTAAAACAAACACCATATACATACCTAGAACACAAAAATACAAAATTTTAATTCTAGGACTTACCTTGATTACTTCCCTTTCCTCTTTCTCCTTATGTGACGTCACCCCTCTCCCTTATTTCCTTTGTTCTTTTTTTTGTTTAGCTCTAAGTTCTTAGGTGATAATATGGTAAAGTATGAGATGATAAGGCTTACTCACCTAACTTATATAGATATATTTTCTTTTCTTTACTTTTTTTTAAATTTTATTTTAAGACTAAAATTGGTTAAGTTTAACTTTTCCCTCAAAATATCAGCAGCCTCTCTCATTTTTCTTAATTAATTTTATTCATTTTTCTTTTAATTATCCTAAAGTCTAATCTAATGATTAGTTTGTTGCCATAAATCACCATATTGCCATTTTCTTGGCTTTATCACACTAAAATACATAAATATGGTCTATTAATATTTTTATTCTAATTTTTAGAATTCTAGGACTATAATTAATTATTCTTTCACCAATTTTTTCCTAAGTCAACATCTAAAAAAATCGCAGAATCGAAATACATCGGTTTCACGCTTAGCGTACCGATTTCACTTAGGTATTTTCTATGCTCACTCCAAATTCAATTTTTGAGTTCCATCACTTCTAAAATTTTAATATTTACCTAAATTTTCTTGATAAAATCTTGGAATCCTTTTCGAGATCGTAATTCACCGACTCTCACTTAGCGCCTCGATTTCTGAATCAATACCCTTTTCGGAGTTTTGATTCTTATCTTCCTATTCTTTTTCTTACTTTCTCCTTTTAACTCGTCTCTATTCTGGAATTATCGGCTTTAAATGAATTTTTGGGGTGTTACATGCAAGCCTCGCATGTGGATGAGGACGCTGTCTACCTGTGGATCGTTAATGTTGAGAAGAGGCAGTGCCTCATCTACGAAATTGGAAGCCATTCCATTGCATTTCAGGCTAGCTCCTCCTCCTCTCAATTGATGCTGTCTCCCTTGCTCACTGATAATCGCATTCTAGAGTTGGTTCAGGCGTAGCTTCGGGCAAAGATGCAACAGCAGTACGATGAGTTTAGATCTATATTCAGCCAGGAGCTTTAAGCCCTATAGGATATAATGAGTGATGTGCATCTGTCAACGATGGTTCCTCGTCCTCCCACAGATGATCCTCTCACTGACCCTTTAGCCGAGGATCTGACCACTCACCCTCGATCTTAGCTTTCTGATCCACCCCCTAACCCTCCATCATAGTAGGATCCACCCACTAGATCTTAAGGTGAGCATATTTACGTACATTATATTTGTATATATTTTATTTTTTAATTGTACATTTGAATATTTATTGTATTTTTGAATTTATTTATTAAATATATTATTTCATTTATTTATAAATTTATTAAGTGCCTAGTATTACCATTTATGCAAGCGTTCAAATAAAAAAAAATAATATAAAAAAATATAGTGACTACACATTTAGTCGCTAGATAGTAGCAATAACAGTCTCATACTTAACATCTAGCGAGCAGTGTAGCGACTAAATTTCTTTGATTAGCGTCTAATATATGTAGTCAATACCCAATGACTAAAAATTCTTTAGTTGTTAATTAACAACTAATTAGTAGCTAAAAACATTTAGCTACTAAGAAAATAGCGACTACGTTTTTTAGTCGCTAATTTATCTCGCGACTACATTCAATGGATTAGTGACTAATTATTGTAGTCGCTAATCTCATTTTTTCTTGTAGTGGATTTCTTTTTCTTTATTTTTGATTCTCCTAACCTTTCTTTATTTTGTTTAAATTGTTAAAGAAACAATTTTAGTGGAATCAAGCAATCTACACCTTAGTTGAGACAACCTTCTATAAGAAGGCTGCACTGCGGTACAAGGACTTGCTTCACAATGTGAAGCACATGGAGAAGAAGACCTAGATGCCCGATGAGGCATGGGAGAGATGGCATTAGCATTGGTCTACTCCCGGGTTCCAAAAGCTATCTCAGTAAGCCAGCAAAAATAGAAAGACAGAGGAAGGTGGTCAAGGATCTAGTCCGTCTTTGTACACTGGAGATTCTATACCACATGAGGAGCACGCCAAACGATATTTAATTATTTTCATTCATTTTTCAATTTTTTTTAAGTTTTTTATTTTACTTGTTAATATTTTTCAACTCTTAACAGGCTCGGCAATTGGAACGCGAGCCTCTACCTGTTGAGGTCTTCATTCACATACACACACTAAGAAGAATGACGAGCAGACCTTTGTTGATACCAGATCATGAAGGGTTAATGTAAGTAACAAAATGGTTAAATTAAAATTAAAATTAGTTTTTATAATGCTATACTATTATTATAATCACTAATATTATATAAAATGCAGGAGAATATCAATAACCTCCGTGAGCATTTGTCGCAACCAGCCCCAGGATCTACCGAGCCTCGTTAGGTGGACGAGATGAAGTTATACCTTCAGGCTGTTGGGGGCCGGATGAAGGGCAAGATTTATGGTATCGGTTCTCAGGCACCTCATTTTTATGGACATCCCAGTGCCAATACTTCTTCTGCCCCACCACCCCATTCATCTGTGGATCGGCGAGTAGATGAGAGATTAAGAGGTATGAAGGAGTGGCTACGGAGCATATCAGTGGCCACTAGGGTACTTTTACCACCTCATCTTCTATCACAGTCTGCTCCTCCACATACTTCAGTTTAGTAGCCTGCTTGTCCACCTGTTCTAGGAGATGGTATTGATGCTGGTGATTATGATGATGGTGATGATTATTTGTTGAATGATCTAACTGGCGGCAATGATCAGACAACATATCTTAATTAGATTGTTTTTTGTTTTTTATATCGACGGAATTTTACTTTTGAATTTTTTACTATTTATTTTATATTAGCACGTTATATTTTGTTATGTTAATATAATATTATGACATTATTTTTGTATATTTATTATTTACATTAATATAAATTAATATATTTACTTTTATTTTTGTTACTTTCTGAATTTAAATATAATTGCAATTAAATTAAATTATAAATTAAAAAAATTCATATTCAACCTTTACCGACGAAAATGTATTTATTTAATTATTTACCGACAGAATTTATTTATTTTATTTATATTATTTATTAATTGCCGATGGATTACCAACAAAATATATTTATTTTGTTTATTACCAACAGAGTAGACCATCGGTAATTTTACCGACAATCATGATATACCGTCAATAATTTACCGACGAATGTACATTTCTGGTTTTCCCGACATATATGTTCCATCGGTAACTCAGGTTACCGACGGAAAAAATATAATTACTGACGAAATATTCCATCAGTAATAAGTATTTTTCCGGTAGTGTAAAGACTAAAATGCCCTTAATTCCCCAAAGCTACACAAATAAAAGGAAGATAAACCCTAATAACATAAAAAAAAAAAATACTTCTCTTGGCTTCTTCAAACACATCCTCTACTTCGGACACCACCACCACCTCCTCATTACGCGACTCCTCAAGCAGCTCCACCTCCTTTTTTAATAGCAATATGATTTTATTCTTATTATTCTCATCATCTTCTTTAAACACAGTGGCTATTCTTAGGAAATATCAAATTGCTAGATGTTGAATAGAAACAAGACTTTCAAGAAACTCTTCAACCAAAAATTCAAGATATCCTTAATTCTTTGAATTTTAAGAACTTTTATATCAGAAAGAGCATATTTTGAACGGTGCTAATTTCTCTTAATTAAATTATTTACTTTTTTTTATAAAAAAAAAAGGATATTGGTTACCAATTTTAAACCCAAAAAATCATAACAATGAAAAGAATGATTGACAAATGGGATCAAAGGGAGAACCCTAAATTCATAATCGAAGCAGCTTAAATTAAGATTAGAGAATAAAAAATGTGGTACCATGTTTAATGTCGTTGAACTCTTACTATTTTTTTTCTTATTTTTAAGCAATGTCTTATTATTAATTTCTAATTATTGTGCTTGTAAGTTTGAGCACCAACTGTTTGATAAAATTTCAAAACCATTTATAAGATAGAGACCCTTCCTAAAAATAAGCCTTACATTACCTCTGTGTTTTTTTTTTTTGTCATTTTCATGGCAGTTGGCAGATCTTCATAATGAGAGGAAGAGTAAAGGAGAAAGCTATACTTGAAAAGAAAAGCCCAAGAAATTAGCAAAGCTGCAACTATGAGACTTGAAATTCTCGCAAAGAAAAGAAGCAGGAATAGAGAAGGAGAGAATGTGGCCATGGAATTATTTTTATTCCACTAAATACGGTTTCTCTACTTTATTGACACTAAGCAAAGAGCTCTGGATCTTGGTGGTTGAGAAAAAAAAAAAAAAAAAAAGGCGTGAATGAGAAAGAGAAGTGGTAGGAGAGAGAAGGAAAAAAGAGTGGATAAAAGCTAGGTTTATTAATTAATGAGGGGTAAACTTGTCTTTTTATTTAATATTCGTTGTAGACACTATGTTTTGATCCTTATACCCCAATGATGATAGCCAACATATTTGTAGGCTACAAACAATGAAAATTCAAGCAAAATGACTAAAATACCCTCTGAGGATGAGAGTAAGAAGTAAGGAACTGAAAAACAAAACAAACAAAAATAGAAAAAGAAGTTGAGCCCTGGAGGAGGGGCGCTCTAGGGGAGTTCTAGCCCAGTACGTCCCTACCATGTGGTCCACTTCATTTTTTTTGTCTTCTAAATTGTCAAACAATGATATTTTATGTTTGATTTTCAAATTTTTGGATGGGGGGAAGTTTCCCCTAAATTCCCTTTTCAGGAGCCTATCCCAGCTCTTCATTTGACACTTGGAGCATCTAAGAAAAAGGCTTGACAAGCAAACCTTTGTTAGCATAAAATCCTATAATCGGAGCTTCTGAAAATATTTTAGTCTCTTTTGCTTGCAGGTTTGAGTTTGTGGTCAAGAATAATCCAGGTAATTTCTGAGGGGCTCCTCTTCCTTTTTTTTTTTTTTTTTTTTTTTCAATTTCTTACTTTTAATTCTTTAATTATGCATGTTTAGGTTTAGATTTATTGTTTCATCACTCTCTTTGGTTTGCATAACCAAAAAAATTACTCTGAAGGCCTTTAACTACATATATATCTGATTATATATGTATTACAATAAAATAAACATTCTTTATTACAATAACAATAAAGAAGCTTAGTTTTCGCATGTTTAGGTGTTTTATAACTTAGATTAGGTGTTTATGCTTAGAAATAGAAGATTAAATACATGTTTACATGAAGAACAGTAGACTGAGCTATGAATGTTCATAAATGACATGTTTAGATTTAAGATGTTTTAATTCGATTTAATGATTTCGGATACTTAGAAACATGTTTAGAAGTGAGTTTTAATTGTTTTTTGGATTAAATATGTTGTATTTTGAGAAATCAAATTGAAAAATCGAAGAACTGACGAAAGGGAAGAAGAACAACCAAATTAGGGACGTTTTATAGAGGGGTCTCCCCTGTCTTCTATCTTGTTTGTTTTGTCTATCTTACAGTTCTTTTGAAGTTTAAATGCTTAGACAACCCCCAAAGGCTGAAAATGAACCTGAAAATGATGCTTGAGATGAGAAAAGAGCTTTAACAAAACTTAAGTAAAATCTAAACTATTTATTTAATTTGTTGGGATTTGGGGGTGATTTGAAAAATTATATTTACTTTTATATGATTTAAATACTTGTTTGTGCACATTTTGGTGTTTAAATATTGCAAATGCATTGAAAATACCTTTTAAAAATCAATGTGGAAAGATTGACATATTACTTCCAAATAGACCACCAAAGTAGGATCCAACTCCTGAACCCAAATCTCTAGGGATTAAGGTTTGCTATAGGGGTTGGGCACTATAAGAGACCTCTTAGCTAACCTGATCTCTGACCAGTGTCTTGGTTTTACCAAGTGGCGACTCTCGTTCCCTACCAAGCCTATGGTAAGCTAAGTTAACTATGTTGAAGCACGCATTTAAAATTAAGTGCGGTGTTAGTATAGTATGCCCTTAGAACCATACTTATACATATATATTTGTAACCTAATCCCCATAATGGCAATAAAATGTGTTATTTATTCATGATTTCCACACCCCACCTTCGGAGATGTGACGTTCCTAAGGCATGGGTACTTGTAAAGGTACCGACAACCCGTAGAACCCCTCATTCCATGTTATAATTCACTTAACATACATTATAACTGATCCTAAGATCACAACTTGTGTTAACAGTAGCATATACTTCACATAAACCAAATATATCTTCAACATATACTATTATAAATTCAATATCTTTAACATATACCAAATGCATACTATCCATTTAGTGATGCTTTTCATCATCAATTAACATATTACTGTATCAGATATTGATTTCTATAATTCGTTATAATTTATTACATTACAATTCCTTATCAATATAAAGTATCCAATTTCCTCAATTACTAAAGTAACATAACTATAATCATCCATGGAGCTCTAAATAAGAGGACCCAAAGAATTTAGTCATAATCATCTTACATTCAGTGAAGCAATCCCAAGCAGAGATTGATACTTGAGATCCACTTGCTGAGTTTGCTACTAGACCTGAAATAATATACTATGAGGCTGTGAGAGAAGCTCAATGAGTACTTTACAATAAATATGAAACAATGTATGAGTATATAGTTAACAATAAACTTATCAAGGTTTCATTGTATCAGTGTGGAGGAACAGTTTCTCAATAGTCAATAACAGTTGGGGTTCAATAATGCCATTTTAGTAGTGATAAGGGACAAAATATACCGAATTGAGTTATAAAAGTAAGATGGGTCCGGCCCAATCCAACATACTTGATAGGCCCAAAAACTATGAAAGCCAAGCCGTACGCGGAATAGAGTTCGCTTCCAAATAGCAAACTGAAAAAATGCAAACAGTCATCCTAATCTAAACCGGTCAAGGAAATCCATACTCAATTCATGTAAGGACTCATATCTTATAAATACCTCAAGAAATCAACCATCTAAAGAACATTCACTAATACACAGACAATACAGAATATTGTCCTCAGTCTTCTAAATTGAGTCAATCATCTAACTTGATCGTTGGAGTTGCTTTGCTAGGCACCCTGCCTAGCCCACATGACTCTTGTTTCTTCTTACACGTCGTACCAGCTCACACTTAAACTCAAGTAAGATTGAACAATTCCACCTTGATCGGAATTAGCTTCATCAAATTGGCGCCGTCTGTGGGGACAATTAATCAAAATCTTTCCTAAAATTCCCAAATTGTGACCCATAGAAGAATTTAATCAAAAAAGTATGGCTCAATCAGAAGATAATAATAATTGGAAAAATCCTCCTAGAGATCCTAGAAATTCCAAAATTCACCCAGGAGTGGAAAATCATGCAGAAACTCATGTCACTCCACTTGGACGAACCTCAAATACTAATGTAGCATCCACGCTGCAACAATTGAGTGCCATAGTCCTAGTCCAGAGTGGGAAGCAATCTGTTCTACTAACTCCCGAAGCTATATCAACTTTGCAATTTCTGCTGAGCACCTTGCAGACCCCACAAACTACTCTGGCAATCAATACTCAGGCAAATACCGAAGTAGTACCAGGAGTAAATCTTACTCAAAGACTCAACTTTGAAGAAATACCACCAGAAATGTGAAATCAAGATTGTGTAGCTGAAAGGAGTAAGGAGAAGGTAAGGTTAAAAATAGTTAGACTTGGGGATAATGCTGAAAAGGAAAATACCAACCAAAGATGAAGTGATCAGACAGCCAGCAGAAATCGAAGTAGAGAAGGTCATCCTTGGCGATCAAATAGAGCTGATCTAGTCAGCCAAAATAATAAATCAAATGAAGGAAAGCATTCCAGGAAAAGGGCTAGAAAGGATGGAGAATCTCTCTATGAATCTTCTAGCCAAGAAGCAACCAGTCAAAAAAGAGATGAGGAGATAAAAGAGACCTTTAAAAAGTTTTTAGAAGAAATTGTTGAGGATAAAAATAAAAAATCCATAGACAAAAATCTCAAATTGGCTCTAAAATCTCCTTTCACTAAATCCATACAAGAATACAGAATGCCCAGTAAATTTAAGCCCCCAAACCTGAAGAAATATGGTGGTGAAACTGATCCAAGAGCCTATGTTATGGATTACAAACATGTGGTAGAGTTCTAGATAGGAAGTGACGAGGTGCTATGTAGAGCTTTCAGAGGGTCTCTAGAAGGGGCAGACATTAGAAAAATGAACACAATGTTACTAATTTTGGGCAACTCGCTACTCAGTTCATGCAAAGGTTTGCAGCAAGTATTCTAGTAGAAAAATGAACACAATGTCTTGAGGCCATAACATAGAAAGAAGGAGATCCCCTGAGGGACTATGTAGCTCATTTTAATAGGGAAGCCCTGAAACACATCTCGCCCAGCCCAGGGCAGTAAAAGCCCTGTAAAATGGAACCTTTCATACGGATTACTTCAAAGCATTGTGTAGACATGCACCTCATACCTTGGAAGAGGCCATGGCCATTGCCCAAAAGTATATCATGCAAGATGATGCCTACTCTTTCAATCAATTCGCTAAGAAAAGAAAGGCGAGTGAAAATTCCAAGGTGGAGAACAGAACTAAGAAACTAGAAGAATCCAATAGGGGAAGTTAAGGAGTAGGAAGAAATGAAAGAGGTAGGCCTTCTCGCACCTTAGACTTAACCAAGTTAACACCATTGAATGCAAGCCCTGTAGAAGTTTTTGTGACCTTTAAAGATCAAGATATCTGGGCTCGTCCCCAACCAATGTTTACTCCACCAAGCAGACGGAGTAAAAATAAATTCTGCTTGTTCCATAATGCCCATGGTCACAATACTAATGATTGCAGATAGTTTCTAGAGGAAATAGAAAGATTGATCAACCAAGGATACTTGAAAAATTTTGTGAAAAATAGCAGTGGAAATCAAGTCCAAGTAAACAATGATAAAGGGAAGCGAGCTATCAATGATGGGTCAGTAGGAGTCATTAATTGCTTGACCGGTAGCAATGAGTAGAAATCAGTGTAAAGCTTCCCAAAAAAAGAGTGAGGAGCCTGAGTTTGTTTTTTGGAACGAATGTTCAGTATCTACCAGAAGAGGAGACGGTAAGACATCCTCACTCAAATCCATTAATCATTCAAACAGCGGTAGCTAATTTCATAGCAAAAAGAGTGCTTGTTGATAATAGCAGTTCAGTAAACCTACTCACAACTAAAGCATATGCCAAAATGGGGCTTAAAGAAAGTGATCTAGAGGATATCGGAAGCCTAGTTCGCACTCTTGATGGAACAGAAATACCATCGGTTGGGATTGCAAGGTTACTTGTCACGGTAGGTTCTACCCCAGACTGTGTGACAGTGATGGTGAATTTTGTAGTGGTAAGATTACCACTAAGCTATAACATAGTGTTCGGAAGGCCTCTCCTCTATGATCTAGATGCTTCAACCAACATCATACAACTAAAAATGACTGTCCCCAAGCCAAACGGGGGAGAAATATGTGTCTATGGGACACAAGACCAAGGGGGAGCCAGAGAGGAAGAAACATAAAAGGCATCCACCTCGCATTTGTCAAAAGAGGTCACTCTAGTCGAACCAGCATATAAAATTCTAAAATAGAGGACCGAACCAGTAGAAAAATTGGAGAAAATACCAATAGGAAAAGAGAGATTGAAAAAGTTCCTATTAACTCCTCCCTAAAGAGCGAACAAAAGCATCAACCTCACCAATTTTTAATAGATCGAATGTCCAGCTTCGCATGGTCTTTAGATGAAATAAAAGGGGTAGATCCAGACATCATCACTCACCATCTCAATGTCGATCCCTCATATAAACCGATCAAACAGAAAAAAAGATGTTTTGGTCCAGAAAGACAAGTTGTGATAGATGAAGAAGTTGACAAGTTAATGAAAGCTGGATTCATTAGGGAAATGTAGTATCCAGACTGGTTCGCTAATGTAGTGCTAGTAAAAAAGTCTAATGGGACCTATAGAATGTGTGTAGATTTCATAGATCTGAATAAAGCTTGTCCAAAAAATTCCTACCCCTTAACCATGATTGACAAATTGGTGGATTCAACAGCTGGATATGGATACCTATCTTCATTGGATGCAAAACAAAGGTATCATCAAATTAGGATGTGTCCAGCCGATGAAGAGAAGACTTTGGTCATAACCGAGAAAGGAACTTATTGTTACGTCTCTATGCCTTTCAGTTTTAAAAATATAGGTGCAACATATCAAAGACTAGTAAATAAAATATTCAAAAACCAGTTAGGAAAAAACTTAGAAGCATATGTAGACGACATGATAGTCAAAAGTAGAAGCTTCGAAGAGCATCTCGGGGACTTGAACTAAGTGATTGGAATCATGAATGAGTATGGCATGAAGCCAAATCCAGAGAAATGCGCCTTTTTTATACAGGGAGGCAAATTTCTAAGGTATATGGTGAGTGAAAAAGGAATCAAACCAAACCTAGACAAGGTAAAAGCAATATTAGATATGGCAACACCTCGTAATACAAAGGAGGTACAAAAGTTAACGGGAAGAATCATTGCTCTAAGTTGATTTTTATCTAAATCATCTAAAAAATACCTTCCTTTCTTCAAGACATTGTGAAATGCAGCTACTTTTAAGTGAACCGAAGACTGCCAATATGCCTTTCATCAGCTGAAAACATTTATCAGCTCAGAACAAGTGCTAAGCCGACCCCTGCCAGGAGAAGAAGTGCTTATCTATTTATCTGCCTCAGAGCAAGCTATAAGCTCGGTTTTGGTTAGAGAAGAGGGATCAGTAAAGAGGCCAATATACTACTTCAGCAAAGTTTTACATGGAGCCAAATTGAATTACTAACCCATAGAAAAGATAGCATATGCCTTGGTTCTGTCAACCAGGAAATTCAAAATTTACTTGCAAGCACACTAAGGCATAGTAGTAACTGACCAACCCCTACAAAAAAAACTTCATAAGCCAAAGACTTCAGAGCGAACGTTGTGCTGGTCGGTGGAATTAGGTCAGCATTGTTTACAGTACCGAGCCATATCAGCCATTAATGCACAAGCACTTGTAGATTTTATATCTGAATGTTCCTTTGACACCGAAGTCTTAGAAACCGAGGCAGAGGCAGATACAAGAAAGCCAAACCCAAAAGAACAAAAGTGTAATGATGAGCTAAGCTGGGAGCTATTCATTGATGGGGCTAGTAGTAAAGAAGGGAATGGCGTCGGAATAGTCCTGAAAAATGAACAAGGATTCATAATAGAATATGCTTTGAAGCTTGGATTTGAGGCAACTAATAATATTGCAGATTATAAAGCAATAATCCAAGGGCTAATGTTTGCAGACTACCTTCATCTAACATCACTCAAAGTTTACAGTGATTCTCAACTCGTTGTCGAATAGATAGAGAAGGAGTTTGAAGCCAAGGAACCCACCATGATCAAATATCTACAAAAAACCAAAGAGATAATCCAGAAAATGATCGACAAGGGGGGGGGGTGAAGTTGTAGTTTTACAAAATCCCAAAAAATAAAAATAATAAGGCATATGGCCTCTCCAAGCTTGCAGCAACACACCTAATCGAACTGCCACAAAATATTTTTATAGGGACTTTGGGACATCAAAATATTCAAGAAGGGGAAGAGGTAATGGAGCTAAATGAAGAACCAACATGGTTGGACCCAATTAAAGCCTACTTGGAGAAAGGAAAACTACCACAAGACCCTAAAGAAGCCAAAAAAGTAAAACACCGAAGTGCTCACTTCTCTCTTCACAATGACGTGCTATATAAATGAGTATACCCTCTCCCATGGCTAAGGTGCCTAAAACCAAGCAAAGCATACTATGTCTTAAGGGAGATACATGAGGGATGTTGTGGGATGCACATCAGTGGCAAAATGCTAGCCACAAAAGTAATTTGACAAGGATACTTCTAGCCTAGAATGAAGGAAGAAGCTATTGCCTTTGTCAAAAAATGCCCCACCTTCCAAAAATTTGAGCAAGGAAAGCATGTCCCTACAGCAGAATAGATGCCAATTACTACCCTAATGGCCTTTTGCAAAATGGGTTATAGATATAATGGGACCCTTCCCAACAGCCTCGGGACAAAGAAAATTCCTTCTCGTAGCAGTCAAATATTTCACCAATAGGTAGAAGCAGAACCGCTCATAACAATAACAGCAGAAAAAGGTGATTAACTTCTTATGGAAAAGCCTTGTTTGCAGGTTCGGAGTACCATATCAGCTAGTCAGTGACAATGGAAAGCAGTTCGATAATGCTAAAATAAGGTCCTTTTGTTCAGGACTTAATATAAAATAACACTTCTCCTCAGTAGCCCATCCCTAGTCGAATGGATAGACCGAAGTGACTAATCAAACAATCCTCCAAGGATTAAAAAGAAGGCTAGATTCGTATGGGCGAAGTTGGGTAGATGAGTTTCATCATGTTCTATGGGCATACCGAACTCTATGACAGCCTACAGGTGAAACTCCTTTTAGTCTAATGTATGGTAGCGAGGCCGTTATCCCAGTCAAAGTCGGCTTGCCCAGTGGAAGGATCCACTTCACCAATTGGGAAGATAATAATGAAACAAGAAGGATGGACCTAGATCTCCTAGAAGAGCTTCGAGAAAAAGCTAGTATCAGAATGGTTGCCTACAAACAGCGAGCTGCAAGCTATTTTAATCAAAAAGTAAAAGGCTCAAGGATTCAGAGAAGGAGAGCTAGTCATGAGGAATCTGAAAGCTACAGGCAAAAGAGAAGGAACGGGCAAGCTAACACCTAATTGGGAAGGGCCCTTCAAAGTTAGAAAAGTGATAGGACCAGCTACTTATAAACTTGTAACAATGCAAGATGTCGAAGTTCCACATACTTCGAATATTCAACATCTCAAGAAGTTCTATCAATAAAATTATTTCTTCAAAATTAAAAAGTAGCTAAATACTAAAAAACTGAAGATAAAAGCACCTAAAGACAACTTTCTGTTGAGAGAGTGAAAGACCTAGGACAAGCTAGGCGAAAGACTGTGAGGTAACTCTCTTTTGAGAAAATAAAAGACCTAGGAAAGGCTAGGTGAAAGACCGTGAGGTAGAGAGACCTATGAAAGACTAGGTGAAAGTCCGTGAGGCAACTCTCTATTGAGAGAGTGAAAAACCTAGGAAAGGCTAGGCGAAAGACTGCGAGGAAGAAAGACTTAGGAAAGGCTAGGCGAAAGATCACGAGGCAAAAAGACCTAGGAAAGGCTAGGCAAAAGACAGCGAGGCAGAAAGACCTAAGAAAGGCTAAGCGAAAGACCGCGAGGCAAAAATACCTAGGAAAGGCTAGGCGAAAGACCGCGAGGTAGAAAGACCTAGGAAAGGATAGACAAAAGTCCATAAAGCAACTCTCTGTTGAGAGAAGCAAAGTACCTATAAAAAACTATGCGAAGAACCGCGAGGCAGTTCTCTGTTGAGAGAAGCGAAGTACCTAATCTCAAACAAAGTCAATAAATATGAAGTAACTCTTTGAAGAAAAAAAATAATCCCAACTCGACAAAAATTTGATTATTGAAGAAAAAAAAAAAGAGCTGTGAAAAAAGACTCAGCCCATGAACACGAGGTGATTCTCTGTTGAGAAAACAATAATCTTAGCAAGACAGTTTTCTCGAAAGGAAACAGACAAGTACTAAGCATAAAAAGAAAATAAATGCCTAGTTCGAAGACAACCAGAAGGGAAAAAGATACTAAGTACATTTAAAGAAAATAAATCAAGCTACATAAATGTAAATGTATAAAGTAGTAAAAGAAAAATATAGAATTGTATTAATTGTTGAATTGGTTACAAAAAAAAAAAAGAGAAAGAGAGAGAGAAAAGACAGAAAAATATCATGAGGCAGGAGGATGCTGCTGAGAACTTAGGGCGGCTAGAGGAGTCGAAGCAGAAGCAAGCCGAACTGAACTAGAAGAAGCAGGAGACGAGGAATAACTGGTAGGGACAAATACCCGTTTTGGTACATAAGCAAGGACCTCAGGGAACTTCACAGCACAAGCATCAATAGCTATATTATAGCAGTTTATGGCTCTTGCTCCAAAATCCAAAGCCAACCGACACTTGTACTCAAAAAAAGCTAAGAAGTCGCGAATGATTGTAGCCTTCTCCTCTTCGGCCTTCTTGTGAAGACACTCAGAGCTATCCAACTTCATTTTAAGATCGTCGATTTGCTTCTCAGCCATTTCGAAATTCCTCATCAATACGGGATAATCTCCAGCTTGCTCCCTAAGATCATACATCTCAGCTTTCAGTTTCTCAGCTTCAAATCAGAGCTCCTTTATGACCTTCTATCGATCCAGAAGATTAGAGTCCTTGCTCTTCATCTATGCTTCAAGATCCGTCAATCTAGCATTTAATTTTGCTGATAGTCATTCCAATTCTTCAGACTTTTGAGTAAAAAGGCCTTTGAAATGATCTCTATCTGTAGATAAATTCTTCATTTCAGAGTGCAGGGCCTCTAGCTTAGACAAGTCCATTTGCTTCTTTTTCTCTTCCTCCAGGGCAGCTTGTAGGGAAACGATTTCGGAGTTCATCTTCCCTATCACCTCTTGACTCAAAGAATGAAGAGATAAAAGAGCAGTATTTTGTTTATTTATTATGTCTTCATTAGAAGAGAAGGATCGTCGCACCACTGATGGGTAACGAGCGAACTCAGTCAACTTCTCTCTAAACCTTTTATTGAGCCTCGTCAACTACAAAGCAAAAAGAGAGCGAAGTCAAAAAAAAAAAAAAAAAGGGAGAGAGGAAAGAAAAAGATATACCTCGTCTAGAGTTGATTCAGAATCCAACAAGACTTGTTCAAGAAAAATAGTCTCTAAAGTCAAAAGCGCTTCGAGCTTAGTTCGTCCAAGAGCAGACAAAGTGCTCTCATTCAAAATTTCACCTTGAGATGATAAGGGCACAGGGTCAGATCGAGGGACAGGTTCCCTTGTAATATTTCCACCAGCCTCTGGTTCCAAGGCGACCTCAGTTTCTACAGCACCAGGGATTTCATCAACTGTGGGATCTCTTACAGCCACCACATCGACCCCTACTTCCTTAGCAATTGCCGAAGGGAACAAGGCATCATCAATAACAACCTCAAAAAGAAGGCTAGGGTCGAATATGGGAATTGCTGAAGAAGGAATGAAGTTGTCAGTATACTCCATTTGATCCATAAAATCTTCTATAGAAATGGATTAAGAAGGAAGGATTGTAGGAGTCAATATGGCCGCTCGATTCGAACTCTCAATTGCTAGAAGAAAAAAGGAAACAGAAAATTAGCACAAAAATACAAGAATAGTGCACAAACAGAAAAACAGATAGAAACATGCAAAACTTGCTAAGTTAAAGAGATCGTCACAGGAAAATGTTAGATGAGTCCCATGACGAACAAAATACATACCTAGCTCAGAGGCCGGATCGACAACAGCAACAGGCTCTCTGATTTGGGCAGTTTACAAACGTCTAACCTTGTCAACGATTAGACAAGGTGGCACCCCTTCGCGAACTCGCTCAACTATCACATTAAAAATGGCATTATTAACTAGCTGGTTTCTAAAAGGATCAGAAGTAGTACGCTCATAAGAGGAAGAAGAGTCACCTGCAGACTTGCAGACAAGTTCAAAAACTGGAAGTCCATCCTCGCCATCACTAGAAATGTTAATAGGTGGATTTTGAGGTGGGATGGTTGCAAGAGCCAAGGTGGTGTCAGTAATTAGAGCCACCTCATCCACAGGCCTTGTCGTCGACTTAGGCACTAGAGTAGCCTCGACAACTGTCTTAGTTTGAGAAAAATTGGCAGTCGCTGCCTTCACCAGTCTTATCTTTTTCTTGGGAACGGGTTTGATTTGAGGAGAAGACGCTTTTCTTTTCTCCCCAGTAGAGGACTCATCGCCCCAGTCAGCAGCATTGGCAGACCGAAGCTCGCCAATTCGCTCCACAAAAATAGGGAGGAATGCGGCTTCGTTATATGGCAAACAAATTAGGCCCCTTGATAGATCATGGATTTTCTTACATGTATTGTCTTTATTGGTAAGCCAAACTGCAAAAACAAGGAAGAAAAATCATTAGAAGTGAATTTAGAAGGAAAGAGATAAAGTCTGGAAGAGGTGAAAACTCACCCCTAATCTCCTTAAAGATGAGATGCATAATCTTACCTCGGGTATCCTTAATTTAAAAAGCGAAGTCAAGCTTCCCCATATCATAAGGGCAGTTGTCTTTTATAAGGGTCCATGGCAATAATTTCTTTAGGAAGTAAATTCATAGGGATGTCTGGGAGGCCATAAACGGTTGAAACTTCGAGGGCACCTCAGATGCCAAAACCCTCACCACCTCGGAACTACTCCTTAATCACTACTGTGGTGAATTTAGTATGCCAATTATTTACTTTGTTAGGCTTATTCACAAAGAGGTTTCACCTTGGCTTCGAACCAGTGCACCACACTCGCCTATCGCCTGAGCGAATAAATTTGAAGAAACATTGGAACATTCTCGCAGTGGGGCGAAGTCCCAAGGCTCTGCAAACCACTTCGAATTGATGCAAATCTTGGATTGAGTTTGGTGAAAGCATCATGGGGTTAATACAGAAGTAATTGAAGCATTCCACCAGGAAAGTGTGAGGCCTCGCCCGAACGCCCCTCCCCTTGCTCGTGGGAAAATTTATGCCTTAAGGAAAGGCGCGAGCTATTTTTAAGGGAGGTTAAGGAACGGGTTTTGGTGCTCAAGATTGGAAGCGGCTATCGCCTCAGAAAATTGATTTGATTTTGAAAAGAATTCGGGAGTCGCCACCCTAATTTATTTTAAATGGGAAAATTAAGGAAAAAATCCAATTTGACTCCAATTTATTAACCTTTTGATTAAGTTACCCAAGGATAAAATCACTAATCTTCGAACCAAGTTTGGGCTCGAGGACTAGGTTTTTGGTTTTGAATAATCTCGATTTGGCATTTAAATATGATTTGACTTTTGAAAAATGATTTCATAGATGACGGATATTGATGGCATAATTATGAGACAGATGGAAAAATAAAGAGCGAGTATTTAAAGTGCGAGTATTTAAACATCCACAAGTAAAGGAGAGTATTTCCTCTAACCCTTATGGGTATTAGGGAAATCACAAAATCACTCCTTTACTCCAAAAATACTTAGCTAATTGCATTAATTAAGAATTTACATGGAAAAGCATAATTTTGACATTTACATGGAAAATAAAAGGGGGAGAGGATTGGTTGGGATTTGGATTTGAAACTTGGATTTAGATTCCAAGTTTGCCTACGTACCCCATTGAATGGGGATCAAAACCCGTGTAGTTCGTTCCACTATGAAGGAGAGTTTAAAAATCGGTCAAATTTGATTGGTTTGATTTGATTTGGGATTTGAGTGAGGGTAAAAGATTATACCTTCTTTTTGGATGGTTTAAGTGGTGGGAGAGTGGTTTTACCTGAGCGGAGTTCCATTTCGGAAAATGAAAATGATTTTGAAAAGGAGAATTAATTACTCAAATTTTAATTAATTAAAAAGATTAATTAATTAAAATGATTAACTAAAAGGATTAATTAACCACTTGAGTGAAAATTTAATTAAAAAAAGAGGATTAATTAA